>JAPCYS010003358.1:0-109032 GCA_028641055.1 Alopecurus myosuroides
CCCCCCCTAGCAGGAGTAGGACTCCTTCCCCCTTCCTCCAACTATAAAAAGGACCACAAGGCTCATTGCAAAGCACATAAATTGTCTCTCAAGACTCTCTCTCTCTCCTGTGGAATTAGAGGGTCTAATTGGAGCTTTAGATTAGAGCCCCTCTAATTGGATTAGAGTTTCTTCCAATTGGGGTTTTGAGGTGTCATATCCCAATTAGAACTAGCTCAAATTACAATTCTCTCTCATGTGTTGAGAAACTTCCATAATCATATAGCTCTAAGCATAGTTGATTAGTGCTACCAATTAGCAACGCCGAAAGGTTGTCTATCTTCATTGATGCCGAGTATTGGAGGGCGGAGCACTGATGGGTTGAAAGAAGCGTACGCGTGCACACCATAAGAGGGATTACATATGTGATCCTTGACGAGGGAATCTGACCGACATCCTTGCAACTAGGCCTAATTCTGAGGACCTACGATTGTTCGGAGCTGTTGTACGAATACATTGAATTCGCTTTGTGGTAAATCGTTTTCCTAATAAATGCATATATGGGCGTGCACTATTATCTCCATAGTTATCTTGTCGGTTATGTAGAGAGAAAAACTTAAATTCTGCAACATACACCACTTCTTTCGAGCAGCTTTCACGTCTAAATATTAACTTCCATAAGAGATAACTGTATTACTTCGGCGAGGTTCAGAATAATGCTGACCTATATGCTTGGTTTTTGGGCTGTGATCAGGGTTGGCTACAATCAGTTATCTAGCCATCCCAATTAATTTCAAGAGGCTAACTATTACTCAATGAAAGCATGCAGAGGAAATGCTACAAATAAGTTTGAGTAGTTGGAAAGGGAAATTATTTTCTTCGGGTGACCAATTGGTTTTCATAAATTCAGTCATAAGTAATATGGTATTGTATATAATTTCTTTCTTCCAATTACCAAAAGGAGTCTTGCATCAGTTGGATTACTTTCGATCAAGATTTTTTAGGCAAGGGGACAATGAGAAAAATAAATATTGAGTGACTAAATGGATTGTATTCTGCCAACTAAAGGATCAAGGAGGTTTGGGGATTCAGGACCTAGAGGACAAGAGCAAAGCCATCCCTGGTAAATAGTTGTTCGAGCTTCTTACCGAATATGAGTTTTGGAAAAATCTTATTGGCTCAAGTGCAGTATCACAGGTTTCTTGGAAACCAGGTGATTCACACTTCTGTGCTGGTCTTATGAGGACGAAGAAATTCTTCTTTCCGTACGGCACTTTCTATATTAAGGATGCCTTGGAGATAAGGTTCTGGAAGGATAGATGGTTAGATGCCACTAAGCTGAGAGAACAATATACATTCTTGTATAATATAGTCCCTCGAAGTCAGAAAAGCAATACAATCGCTCTGGTGTTGGAGAATAACCCACCAAATATGGAATTTAGAAGAGATCGTGCTGACCCCCGGTTAGCATCATGGAATGAGTTGCAACAACGTTTGGCTTTGGGCAATTTGACAACAAAGTAAATTCTCGGTGGACTCTATGTACAGAGCGCTAAATGAGCAAGATAGTTGATAATAACAAAAAGATTTGGAAGATGAATATTCCACTAAAAACGAAGTATTTGCGTGATATCTTCGTAGAGGTGTAACTCTCACTAAGGATAACCTTGCGAAATGCAATTGGCATGGAATAAAAAATTATGTCTTTTGTCATAAGGACGAGATGATTAAACACTTATTCTTCAACTGTAAATTTGCTAGTTCTATATGGTCAGTCATCCAAATAGGTTCTACCTTATAACCACCACAAAACATTGCGAATTTTTTTTTGCAATTGATTGAATGTGTGGACCTTAGGTTTAAACGACTTATTAGGATGGGAGCACCTTGCCGTTATATGGTCGTTGTGAATGTGTAGAAATGACAAGATTTTTAATTATAGAATTCATATCTTATGTATGTTATCTGGAGGAGTATAGACCTATGTTGGTTGTGTGCACTCTAGTTATGTAGAGCCCAGGCGTAATGCATAAAACTCTTTAAGTAATAAAGCCCCCTTTATCCAAAAAAAGATAGTCTTATGTAATAACAATCACTACATAAACAGAGCTGAGAGACTTCAAATATGAGACATATGTGAGATATATTTGTTTTCTATATAATTTATTGTCATAGGGCATAATTGTTGAATATATTAGCAATTTAGCACATGATTTAATTCGAAATAGTATCAGATAACTTATGACCGTGGCAAATACAGTAATCATGCAAATGTCTAGATCTAGTACAGTAAACAGACCGATACAATCTATTGCAAGAACTAGACATAAGAATTCCTGTAATATCTCATATAGATGGAATAGAGATACGTACGATGCAGCGGTAGCGGCACCTCCATTGTTGGTGTGCATGTTGTAAGCCATGTCGTCGATGAAGAGGTTGTCGAGGTCGGGGAAGAAGTCGTCGTTGGGGAAGTAGTCGCCGTCAGCAGTCGCGTGAGTGTGCTCCCCAAAAACCTGATCGCCCCTCTCCCGTACAGGATCACAAGAGGCGGGGTTCCAGAGGCCTGCTGTCCCCACTCTCGGTGCACGCCGGAAGGAGGGATGGAGAAGAGTTGATTGGCGGCCCAATGGATTGGAACGGTGTGAAAGCATAAGACGGAGTGATTGCTAGGGTTTACCGTATGCGCGTATATATATATATATGCGGGCTGGGAGAGGCGTGGATGTGACTCCACGTCCGAGTCGATTCGGTTCCACGATCCAGAAGGAAACGGAAACGGTTTAGGAATTAACGCATCCGTTAATTACCAAGTTAATGACTCATTAAGTTTTTCCCAACCGATAAAATAAACGCTCTCGGCTCGGCTCATTTCCGCAACCCGCGGCGGGTCGTGACGTGTCGTGACGAGGCGAGACGAGGCTTGGCGAGGCGGGCGGCGGAGGAGGAGCGCGCGTGTGGCACACCTCTCCTCTTGCCTTGTCAACTCATACATGAGATAGAATGGCTCACCTTATAAGTTGGTTCCACTCTCTCCAAACTAGCAGTATGAGACTAAACTTTAGTCCCACTCCCCACTTGTATTATTCATGAATGGGCCATGACAATTTTAGGATTTATTAGGATTAGTTGGGCCACATGGTGCAGCCCATAAATTCCAACAATCCCCCACAAAGTGTCATTAGCACATCTCATAATCTTAGTTCCAAAACATTGTTTTATATACCAGTGTTTAGTGGAGACTGTTAAGTTGAATTTCCACTTAGAACATCATGTTACACTAGTTCACAACTTGAATAGTGGACTACGCCTTAAACTACAAGTTTGTTGTGATACCAGTTTCACACAACGTCTGAACCGATACTAGGCTGCCGCAAGGCTTCCCCGCGGGTGGAGCATATGCGTCATACTCCGAAGGCCTTTCATGAGTTTATTAGAGAGCACCCGATTCTCATAGACTGTGACGTTTAACAGCCGGACTCATATAGGTGAGTTCCTCAGGAGATGTTCTGTAGGACACATCTCTGCTTATATAAATAAGCCACTTGGAACACATTAAGACAAATGTCAACCTACCATACAGATAAGGAGAGTTGCATCTTTTATGGAGTGGAATAAAGTATAAGGATACTCTCCTCTCAGCCGACCAACAGCTTGTCTCCAACTTCTAATTCACGGGATCTCCGATCACATAGAGTGGGTTACCACTGTGGGCAACTCATAACGTGGGTCTCAAACCCATCTCCCTCGATGCATTATCTATCACATTCCGTGATAAACCCTTTGTGAAGGGATCTGCCAAGTTCATAGATGTTTGGATATAATCCAACGCAATAACTCGGGAGTTCTTCAATTTCCTGACAGATTTCAATCTCCTCTTCACATGTCTTGATGACTTCGTATTATCCTTAGAACTGTTCACTTTGATTATCACAGTTCATAAGGATTGCGGGTATTGGTTTCTCAACCACAGGCAAGTCCATCAAGAGCTCACGAAGCCACTCTGCTTCAACAGTGGCTGTGTCTAATTCTGCGAGTTCTGCTTCCATAGTTGACCTCGTTAAGATGGTCTGCTTGCAAGACTTCCAGGAAACAACGCCACCACCAAGTGTAAAAACATAACCACTAGTGGCCTTAAACTCATCAGCATCAGATATCCAATTCGAATCACTATATCCTTCCAAAACCCTCGGTTTTCCGGTATAGTGAATTACATAGCTCGCAGTGCCTTTTAAATAGTGTATAACTCTTTTAAGCGCATGCCAATGATCATCTCCCGGATTGGAAACAAACCGGCCTAATTTGCTCACATCAAAAGAGATGTCAGACCTCGTGGCACTCGCCAAATACATAAGCGAGCCTATAATCTGAGAATTTCACAGTTGATCTCTAGTAATCCGTTGATTCTTTCGAAGCAACACACTAGCATCATATGGAGTTGAAGAAGGCTTGCAGTCACTATACCCGAAGCGACTCAATACCTTTTCCACATAATGAGATTGAAGCAGTGTGATCCCACCATTATCATCTCTCAATAGCTTGATGTTCAAGATAACACCAGCTACTCCTAGATCCTTCATGTCAAAACAGTGAGATAAGAAATCCTTAACTTCCTTGATTGAATCAAGATTGGTCCCAAAGATCAATATGTCATCGACATACAGACATGAATAACTCCCTCGCCCCCATCATGGCGATAGTACACACACTTGTCAGCTTCGTTTAAAACAAAGCCTTCAGCAGTCAAAGTCCTTTCGAACTTCTCATGCCATTGTTTAGGTGCTTGCTTGAGGCCGTATAATGACTTCAATAACTTTCACACTTTGCTTTCCTGACCGGGTACTACAAAACCATCTGGCTGCTCCATATAAATTTCCTCGTCCAACTCTCCATTAAGGAAAGTTGTCTTAACGTCCATTTGATGAACGAGAATACCGTGCGAGGCAGCCAGTGAGAGTAGCACACAAATAGTGGTCAGTCTAGTCACAGGTGAGTAAGTATCAAAGAAGTCTTCACCTTCTTTCTGGGTATAACCCTTGGCCACAAGCCTTTCCTTGTACTTTTAAATTGTACCATCAGGCCTAAGCTTTTTCCTGAACACCCACTTACATCCTACAGGTTTACACCCATAGGGACGATCAGTGATTTCCCAGGTTCCGTTAGCCAAGATGGAATCCATCTCGCAACGGACAGCCTCCTTCTAGTAGTCAGCATCAAAAGACGCATAAGCTTCTGAAATAGTCCTGGGTGTCATCCAAGAGGTACACAATGAAATCATTACCTAAGGACTTTGCAGTCCTCTATCTTTTGCTCCTTACAGGAACTTCATTGTCATCCTCCTCGGGATTCTCAACGTGTTCTATCGAAATGGTGGGTTCAGGAATCTCAGCTAATTTCTGACTAGATGAAACAGGTTTCTCCTGATTTGACGAGCTAGGCATATCCTTCATAGGAAATATGTTCTCAAAGAAAGTCGCACCATTCGACTCCATAATCGTACCAACATGCATGTCGGATACCTCAGATTTTACTATCAAGAATCTATAATCAATGCTATTAAAAGCATAGCCCAGAAGAACACAATCTACGGTTTTTGGTCCAAGCTTGCGCTTCTTGGGAATTGGTATATTGACTTTCGCCAAACAACCCCAAGTACGTAGGTAGGAGAGTTTCAACCTTTTCCTTTCCCATTCCTCAAATGAGTTAATGGTTTTATTCTTTGTGGGAACTCGGTTTAGGACATGACACGCAGTCATTAGCGCCTCCCCCCACCATGCCTTGGAGAGACCCGAAGTATCTAACATGGCGTTGACCAAATCAGACAACGTTTGGTTCTTTCTTTCAGCCACCCCATTTGACTGAGGTGAGTAGGGAGGCGTCCTCTCGTGAATAATACCGTGTTCAGCACAAAAAGAATTAAACTAGTTGGAAAAATACTCTCCATCACGATCAGACCTAAGCCGTTTAATTTTACGATCAAGTTGGTTCTCAGCTTCGGATTTATAGTTCTTGAAATAAGTTAAAACTTCATCTTTTGATTTCATAAGATACACATAACAATATCTAGTTGAATCATCAATAAGTGTCATGAAATATTTCTTTTCACCTTTTATCAATACGCCATTCATCTCACAAAGATCAGAATGTATAAGTTCTAGTGGTGCTAAGTCTCTCGCCTCCACAGTCTTATGAGATTTGCGAGGTTGTTTAGCTTGAACAAACACTTGACATTTGGAACGTTTAATAGAACTGAATTTTAGAATTAAACTCATATTTGCTAACCGCATCATGCAACCAAAATTAATGTGACAAAGTCGTGAATGCCAAACATCACAATCATTATCGTGGCAAACATTATTAATAATTTTGGTGCAAATATCTGACAAGGATAAGCGGAACAAGCCTCCGCACTCATAGCCTTTACCAATAAATTGTCCATACTTGGAAATTACAACTTTATTGGACTCGAAAACCAACTTAAAACCATCTCGACATAAACGTGAACCGCTGACGATATTTTTTTTGACGGAGGGCACATGATGAACGTTCTTCAGTCGCACGACCTTCCCCGAAATAAACTTCAGATCAACCGTACCAAAACCACGAACATTAGCATGTGATCTGTTCCCCATCAGCACGGGGGAAGTCCCTATGATCTGATAAGAAGAGAACATGGAAGCATCAACACAAACATGAACATTGGCACCTGTTGCAATTAACCATTCAGGTGAATGACAAACTGAAAGAATAGTGGGAACTATACCGTGCCCAGAATCCTTCATCTCAGTGTCAGCCATGACAACATTAGCGGTCTTGCCGCTGTTCTCTTGCTTCTGCAACTCATAACGTTTAGAGCATCTTGGATCCCAATGAGTCAGTTCACCACAAACGTGACATGACCCCTTCCTCTTCTTGAAGTTGGTAGAGTGCGACGACTTAAATTTGCCATCGGGTTCACCTTTACCCTCGGTTTTCTTCTTATTATATTTAGTCTTGTTGGGCGGGTAGTGTTTCTTCTGTACCACATGGGCAGAAGATCCTACCTCAGCAACCCGAGCACGTGTATCCTTTGCTCTCGCCTTCTCTTCCACATCAAGAGATCCGATGAGGTCCGAAACGGAAAACTCATGTCTCTTGTGTTTCAGAGAACTAGCAAAGGTGCTCCATGAAGATGGAAGCTTGGCAATAATGCCTCCGGCCACAAATTTGTCCAGTAACATACACTTAAAGTGCTCAAATTCTTTAGCGAATTACTGTATCTCATGAGCCTGTTGAACAACAGAGCGCTCATCATTCATCCTGTAGTCATAGAATTGATCCATGACATACAACTCGCTGCCAGCATCCGAGGCCCCAAATTTGGCCTCGAGTGCAGCCCACATATCCTTGCCGTTATCAAACGACATATACGAATCCACAATGGAATCATCAATAATACCGAGGAGGACACTTTTATACATAGTGTGCATATTCTCAAAGGCCTCCAGCTGTGCTGCATTGAGATCGCTCTCAGACTTGCCCTTGGTGGCCGCATAGCAGCGCAAGGTTTGAAACCATAGCACTGCTCTCGTGCGCCACCTCTTATAGTCCACACTCTTGAAAGGGATTGGCCTTGTCGCCGCAATGACAGACGGTGCAGGTGCAAGAAATTGCCTATAATAAGGTTTTGGATTTGTTGAATATATTAGCAATTTAGCACATGATTTAATTCGAAATAGTATCAGATAAATTATGACAGTGGCAAATACAGTAATCATGCAAATGTCTAGATCTAGTACGGTAGACAGAACGATACAATCTATTGCAAGAACTAGACATAATAATTCCAGTAATATCTCATATAGATGGAATAGAGATACGTACGATGCAGCGGTAGCGGCACCGCCATTGTTGTTGTCCATGTTGTCGGCCATGTCGTCGATGAAGGGGTTGCCGAGGTCGGGGAAGAAGTCGTCGTTGAGGAAGTAGTCGCCGTCAGCAGTCGCGCGAGTGCGATCCCAAAAACCTGATCGCCCCTCTCCCGTACAGGATCACAAGTGGCGGGGTTCCGGAGGCCTGCTATCCCCACTCGCGGTGCACGCCGGAAGGAGGGATGGAGAAGACTTGATTGGCGGCGCAATGGATTGGAATGGTGCGAAACCATAAGACGAAGTGATTGCTAGGGTTTACCGTATGCGCGTATATACATGCGGGCTGGGAGAGACATGGGTGTGACTCCACGACCGAGTCGATTCGGTTCCACGATCCAGAAGGAAACGGAAACGGTTTAGAAATTAACGCGTCTGTTAATTACCAAGTTAATGACTCATTAAGTTTTTCCCAACCGATAAAATAAACGCTCTCGGCTCATTCCCGCAACCTGCGGCGTGGCGCGACTCGGCTCGGCTCATTTCCGCAACCCGCGGCGCGTCGAGCCGAGGCGGGCGGCGGAGGAGGAGCGCGCGTGTGACACACCTCTCCTCTTACCTTGTCAACTCATACATGAGTTAGAATGGCTCACCTTATAAGGTGGTTCCACTCTCTTCAAACTAGCAGTATGAGACTAAACTTTAGTTCCACTCCCCGCTTGTATTATTTATGAATGGGTCATGACAATTTCAGGATTTATTGGGCTTAGTTGGGCCACATGGTGCAGCCCATAAATTCCAACAATAACAAATACTAACCTTTAATCTGCTGTCTATGATATGTTATCTTAAAATGAGAATTTTTGCTGCAATTAAATTTTATTATGTACACACCAGAACTTCAACCCCATAGGCATCCATTTCAGGATTAAACCATGAATGCTTTACCAACCTTCACTTACGCGAATAACGATTTGTCCTCTATATATATATCATCCAATCTTTGTCTAAATAGATAACAAGGTGTTATCCGAGTTTACTTTTCATACCGTGTGGCACTAGCCACTAGCTCACTACGGCAAGTAGATGAAAAGCACACACAACAAAAGAGATTTTTAAAAATGAGAATAGGAGGCAATGGAAACAAAGGAAGATCTCAATCTTTCTGATTTCCATGAAGCAGTAGGAACAACGTTGCGGCCTTGTGCTCGACGCCATGGCACCGTGCATATGATCGTGGCCGCAAGGTCTACTTGCCAATGATAAGGGAACGATTTTTTGGGAATTAAGCAAGCACTTTCTCGGCCATCTTTTTCGATATTTACAATATTGGTAATTTGTATACGTGTAGTCTATTTAAATAGATTCAAATTTTCTATACTGTAGAAGTATATGTGAGAAAAATATATTCATATTTTAAGTACCCTACGTAAATATTTGTAAATACATTAGTAGTTATGATTACAAAACATTGACCCTAGCCTTGTCTTACGGGACAGAATGAGAGTGTTCCTTTTTGTTTAGCAAGGAAAAAATATTATCATATTCATAGTTAAAAATGAGATAATTATCAGCTTATTAGACAAAAACGAGCCGGGTGAAAACAAAGATTAATTAAAACCCGTCCAAAGGCAGGCCGTTATGTACTCCCACAACCATCGCCAACAGGACACACCCTGCCAACCTGCCGCCTGAAGCAAACTCACACACACCGCTGGGAAGATTGTGTACACACCAGAACCGCAACCCCATAGGCATCCATTTCAGGATTGAACCATGAATGCTTTACCAACCTTCACTTGCCACCGGTAGAAAAAAGGCTTTCCATACGCCCCCATCAGTCCCCAAATTATGCGCATCGTGACTAAAGAGGTTTTACTCCCGGTTCGGGAGGCGACCCGCGGCTGAAGGTCATGCGTCGCGGGTTGCGAAGCGCGTGGATGGCTTTAATTCCGGTTGGCCTGGCCACCCGCGACTAATGATCCAGTCTGCTGGTCTCCCTGTCTTTAGTCCCGGTTGGCCTGGCCACCCGCGACTAAAGATACAAACTGTTCGCCTCCCGCGCGGCGGTTTTATTTCGCGAGCGAGAGGCAGAAGGCCATTGCTACAGTGCGCACCCGAGAGTCTCTATTTCTTCTTCCTCTCTTCTCTTCTTTCTCTCTTCTTCCTCCACCAAGCACCCATGGGTTCTCAAGTTTGGAACCTTCTCCGTGTGGCCACACCATGCCGCAAGAGTCTCGACGTGGCCTACACCAATATGTGCGAGAGGCTCCCCGATGCTCTTAAGCATTTGAGCAATCTCTATGAAGAAGCCGATGAACACCATAAGTTCTTCGGGCTTGATCTAGAGTATACGGCGAATCAACGGGATGTTGTCGTCATCCAGAATGCCTTCAAGGAGATCGTTTTGGTCTTCCAATGGTCAAGGTAACGCACACGTACAATCTCTCTTGTAGGATAGTGTTGCATTTTCGATTTGTTTGTTGCATTGGAAGAATACACATGTTGCAACATATCTAACACGTGTTCTATTTTTGTTGTTGAAGTAGTTCAAAGCATTCTCCGCAACTTGTTGATTTTCTTGTCAACAAGGGGTACGACTTCTGTAGCGTTGACATCACTCAAGACCTGCAGAAGTTGATGCGCTTGGGTATTGAGATACCTGAAGATCACTACATTGATCTTCAGGACCTTATCCATTTTGATGAGTTGTACGGTCACAAGACCGGGATGGCTCCGATGGAAACTGCCTTCATCCACGCCGACTACAAAACCATGAAGTCTCGTTTCCCCTCCAAGAATCACATGTATTGGGGGAAGAACCCACTGGACCAGATCAATCTCAACTATGCAGCAATAGATGCATACGTTGCCTACGAGTTGTTCCGCATCTACTCTTCGGAGCTCGAGTAGATGTTGTTTGTGTCCCGCATCTTGCGTTCGATATATGCATGTAATGGATATATTATTATGTAATGGATATATTATTATGTAATGGAGATATTATTTCTATATTAATTCCTAGCTATATTATTTCTATATTATGTCAAACACACATTTCAAAACAAACAAACAAAAACACATCAAGAAAACAAACAAAAATACATCAAGAAAACAAAACAGAAAAACTACCGTTTCTATATATCTGTTCACCAAAAACTACTGTTTCTATATCTGTTCACCAAAAATAAATCTAGAGGTCCAAAAATTAATCTCAGCCAGGAAAACATAGATCTAGTCAGTACCAAACTCATCCAGTTGGATTTAATTCAAAATACATTTTTGAACTCATTCTAAAAATAATAGAAGAGCCTATTGGTATTTTATTAAAAAGGATGGTATTTTCATTTGGTTGTTGACCTTGATGTGAGGCTAAGTGCTATGGATAGATCTTTTCAATATCTATCCAGAACATTTTAGTTTGTCCATTTTGGTTATGTATTTTAAAAGTTAGATTCAAATCATTCTCACAGATAGTCATTGCCAAAACTGTTCTTGTGTCCAAAATAATAGTCGAAACTTGGATCTGCAAATTTTATATGGTAGATTTCATATGGTTTGGTTCATGAATTTTATCAGATTTTATTTTGCATTTAGGAAAGGGGAAAATGAATTAGTTTTATTTTCCTGAATTTTTTGATATATTATTTGTATTTTTAAGATTTTAAAATGTATTAGTTTTATTTTTTGAATATTTTTATATATTATTTGTATTTTTAAGATTTTAAAATGAATTAGTTTTATTTTTCTAAATATTTTGATATATTAATAGTATTTTTAAGATTTTAAAATGAATTAGTTTTATTTTTCTGAATATATTTTAGAAATAATACAAATTAAAAAGTTAATGTTTCTTTATTTATTCAAAATTATTAATTACATCATTACTTTTGTTTATTAAAAGATTTATTTGAAATTCAGACAATAAAGAAATGTGGCATCGACCAACATGTTAATAGGATTGATATGATACTAGTATCACATACATGCGTGCGAAACACTTGGATGCGGGACGAGATGTAACTCGGAAGTTAAGCGTGCTAGTGCTAGAGTAGTGGGAGGATGGGTGACCGAGCGGGAAGTTTGACCACGAGTAAGAAATTTGACTAGAGATAATTGTAGTTAGATACTAAGCAAATAATAAAAATTCTGAAAAAAAAGGGAGTGAAAAATTGGAGTGAAAAAAATGGAGTGAAAAATAATTAGAAACCCAAATGAATTAAAGAAATAACGAAATAGCATGTAGTCCCGGTTCGTGTGGCCAACCGGGACTAAAGGTCCTCCGCCCCCGGGGCACGCCACCTGCCCACGTGGACGGGTCTTTAGCCGCGGTCCGTAAGTGGCGCGACTATAGGGGGGTCTTTAGTTGCGCATATTTAGTCCCGGTTGCGCGGCCGGAAATGGCCTTTGCGAACCGGGACTGAAGGCCTATTTTCTACCAGTGTGCGCGAATAATGATTTGTCCTATATATATATTATCCAATCTTTGTCTAAATAAATAACAAGGTGTTATCCCTGTTTACTTTTCATACTGTGTGGCACTAGCCACTACCTCACTACGTCAAGTAGATGAAAAGCGCACACAACAAAAGAGATTTTTTAAAGTGAGAATAGGAGGCAATGGGAACCACTACTAGGGAAAAGCTTACCCGTGACGCATCATTTTGCTTATCCGTGACGCACCTGGGCGCGTCACGGCTATCACGCCGCGCCTATGGGTTTAGCCGTGACGCACCGAGCTGGTGCGCCGCGCCTATTAATACCCGTGACGCACGGGCTAGGTGCGCCGCGGCTACTTCTGGGCGCGTCACGCCTAACTCCAGAGGTGCGCCACGGCTGAATACTTATAGGTCCAGGGTGCCACGGGTATAGGGCGCGGGTGCGTCCGCCGGTGCGCCACGGGTATCCACTTTGGCGCGTCACGGCTATTCTCCCAGGTGCGTCACGGGTACTCTTTTTGGTGCGTCACGGCTATACTATGCTGTATTTTTTTAGAATACGCAGTACCGTATTTATACAGGTATATACAGCTCAAATACAGAGGAATATCAGTAGACAAAATGTATCAAAACAGCTCTTTGACAAACAAGTTATATATCATAGTTGATCATACTGCTTAGAATTCCTAATAGCTACATCAAACAGTTGATTATGAATACAAAGTGTTTATCAGAGTCAAATAGATACAAGTGACCTACATCACACGGTTAATCATCGGGACCGATTACATCGATTGATGATGCTTCATCATCGGGACAAGTGACCTATCTAGTCGCCGATAACCTAATCATCTAGCTAGGAACCATAGCATGACGAGCGGCGACGGCGACAAGAGCGGCTGCGATGGTCTTCATCCACGTGTTGTTCTTCTTCTTCTTATTTTGTTCCTTCTCGAGATGGATGAACCACCTAGCTTCCGCCGCCACTCTTGTGTTGTAGGATTTATAGGCATTCCCTTTGAACTTGTTCACCTGCTCGAAGCAGTCTTCCCAGTGATCGTAGACTCCTGGAACCCTGCCTCTAAACACCACGTAGCACCTCGGCATCTGTAATGACAAGAAAGAAAAGCAAAAACAATAGTTTTAAACATGTCTACAATAAGTAGTAAGTGGAGAAATATAAAAGGCCATCTGAGTGTGAACCAACTCTTTTAATCATCGGCATTTATACAAAAGATCGAACGAACATAGGACCGGAATAATATAAAAGCAATATAATCAAGCATTGACATAATTGAGCATCAGTTACGAATGGACGATTCATAACCGTAACGATGTGTGCCTCATATTTAGGGTGGACACATACAAGCGGCCGTAGGTGGTGCCGCTGCGCCAAGTGGGATGCACAAGATCGTAACTTTGTGAAAATCACAAGGCGCAACGGACCACCTAGGCCATCTGAGTGTGAACCAACTCTTTTAATCATCGGCATTTACTTATTCAAAAGATCGAACGAACATAGGACCTGAATAATATAAAAGCAAGATAATCAAGCATTGACACAATTGAGCATCAGTTACAGAATGGACGATTCATAACCGTAACGATGTGTGCCTCATATTTAGAGTGGACACATACAAGCGGCCGAAGTGGTGCAGCTGCGCCAAAGTGGGATGCACAAGATCCTAACTTTGTGAAAATCACAAGGCGCAGCTGACCACCTCGGCCACCTGAGTGTGAACCAACTCTTTTAATCATCGGCATTTACTTATTCAAAAGATCGAACGACCATCACAAGTAGGACCGCAATAATAAAATGCAAGATAATCAAGCATTGACATAATTGAGCATCAGTTACAGAATGGACGATTCATAACCGTAACGATGTGTGCCTCATATTTAGGGTGGACACATACAAGCGGCCGTAGGCGGTGCCGCTGCGCCAAGTGGGATGCACAAGATCCTAACTTTGTGAAAATCACAAGGCGCAACGGACCGCCTAGGCCATCTGAGTGTGAACCAACTCTTTTAATCATCGGCATTTACTTATTCAAAAGCTCGAACGACCATCACAAGTAAGACCGCAATAATGAAAAGAAAGATAATTAAGCATTAATTAACATAATAAAGCATCTGTCACACGATGGACGATTCATAACCCTAACGATTGAGTTCGACTAATTTCGGAAAATGTAGCAAGCCTTACAATAGTTCTCACTCCTTCTGACTCATCCTCCCAGGGATTACAACGGGACAGCCCTCCTGAGTGATGAAGGGCCTGTCGTCACAGGCAGTTGCTAGGTAGGTATCTATGTCGCGGTTCGGCATGTTGAACCGGCAGTAAAATGTCCCACTCCTGTTCACCACTTCATGAACGATTTTCGTGGCAAAGCACTTCTGGATATCATATATCTTTCTCTAACCTTGTCATCGCCGACCATCGACAAGCGGGAGGCCCATTGTTGGACTTGACTAGGCAGGGTAAGGAACTGTTGATCCCGTACATACGCCGCATATGATGGAGGACATAGTAGGTGTCTCGGTTTACTGCCCGCCGGCTGCTTGACGCACGCGAAAGTCGTCGTGTGGGTGAACACCCGAGCGCCCTGAACGACCTTCTCCCTAGTGATTTTGCCCCCCCTTGCGTGGTAGCCGGTGAGAGCATTATCCAAAACTTTCTTCCGTTGGAGTAGTCTTTCTTCACCGCACTCCTGAGTCGAGATACGTGGCATGCGAATGACTGATACAAATGCAGATGAGTGTGCATTGTGTATATCTGCGCGGAACAATCCAAACAAAGTGTTGGAAAGGAGCGATGAAAATCTAAAGAAAATCACTTTCGATTCGGCTAATAATATTGACTTACCCGGCAAAGTAAGGCATGAGGATGTAATCCTTGGTCTGGTTCGCCGCATGAAGTCCCGGAGATATGTCAACGCGACTACCTGGTTCCCAACGCCGCACAACACGTCGTGGCGCATGTAGAAGGGGTCCGCTATCGCGATGCCCGGTGTATTATCCCTGATGACTTGCACCGCCAGACTGAGCGAGTATAGGCGGATCATGGAGTAGTGCAGCGGATTGCTATGGAACATATCGAAGATGTCCGAAAACCGCAGTACTATTCTATCCGCGCCGGTTGACTCGACGAAGCCCAAGTCCTTTGGCACCATGGCAATGAAAACCGGGTATGATGGATCCTTGGATTCAAGAAGACGCGATTCAAGAAAAAGAATGCTGTCATGCAAACTCCGCATATCCCACTTGCGGCCTTGAGCATGCTCTGGCTAAGCATAGGCTGACCAATCACATGCATCTTCGTATGCTTAGATGTAGGTGGGCCGTCCTGAACACGGAGCGGCATCTTAGCAGGCTGGCTCGCGGACTTTGCGGCCTTGGATCTAGGTCCTCTTTTCCGCGGCTTCGGCGCTTTCGGAATGATCTCCTTCTCAATCTCCTCATTAGCCGCCTTACGGATTGTGCTAGGGCTGAAAATAACTCCACCCTTCGCACTTTTCTGAGTCTCGGTGCAGGGGCCGACATCTGGAGGCGTGTCTTCCTGAGAACCGAAGAGACGCTTGCAATAGGATTTATCCGCAGGAGGAGCCTCACCACGAGCCTCCGTGCTATGGTAGGGTTCTCTGGAGGAGGAGAGCAACGTAATCTCCGCCATCAAAGTCATCAGCGATGAAATCCATGGCATCAAGATCAACGTCATTCTCCTGGTCTTGTGCCATCTCCATGTCACGGGTAGGCGACGGCGCGGCGACGGTCTTGCCATGGCTCCGCTCCGGAGCTTCTAGAGGGGTTGTCTTCGAGGAGGTGCCTCGCGCCGGGTAGTTCTAGAGGCGATGTCCGCGGGGTGGCGCCCCTCTTCCCCAGGCGAATCTGGCTCTTCGGCCATTCCATGTTCCAAGGCATGCACTGGAGCAGCGTCAGGGTATCGGGGTCATCTTCTTCTTGGTAGGGTTGAATGGGAGGCAACAAGTCGTCGTAGCCCGCCAACACCCGAAGCACTCGAACTCTATACGTCTTCGCGCATCGGCCTGTTGTGGAACCTGCGGGTTGACGGTTGAAACGATCATACCCACAGCAACATCCTTCAACACGCCGTCCACTGTGTGTAAGAGAGTGCATGGAACGTCGTCGTTCTGCGGAAAACATGCAGGGCGTCAGAGAGGCCAGTCTAAGGCAAAGAAATATCGACGCTCCAACGCTTAACTATTTACCTGGCTGGCGAGGGCGTCGAGCTCCTCTAGTGGCGAGGGGCCAACGACGCGGGCGTGCTACTGCTCAATGGCGAGGGAGAACCGGCGGCGGGCGTGGAACGATGGCCAGGCGGCGGTTGTTCGTTGGTGCACGCTCTTCATTCGGCGGAGGACCGCCCACTGTGGGCGTGCAACGGATGGTCAGACGGGTAGAGGCGGGGCGGAGTCACTATCGGCGCCGTGGTGTAGGCGGGCGAGTCACAAGTGGGTCCGCCATCGTGGCGTTGGCCGGCGAGACTCTGGACAAGTCTCTTGAGTTGCTGCCCTGCACGCTAGGCACCGGGCACGGCCCCACTCGACCTCCTTCATTCCATCGAGTAACCACATCGTAGATGGTAGGCAAAACGCTGCCCATTTGTTCTGCCAAAGCTGTTTTGACAATATTAGGAATATCGGCAACTTTGGCCTTGAGGTCTGCAATCTCGCGATCGCGGGCTTCGTCACGTTGGATATCTTCGATGCTCCTCTTTCTATTCCTTCTCGCCTCCCTGGGCTCCTTGAAGTACTCTCTGAGCTTCGTCGTCGTGCCCAGGCCACAAACCCGGCCACCTGACGGCCTTTGTGCTTTTCCTTCCCTGCGTCACGTTCACCGCCCTATTTAATGTGTCGTCCCACGGGCCGTGCAGCCTCGGCATGGATGACGAGGTTCACCACTTTCGATTTCTAAGTTCTGCACAATTAGCGTGAACCATTTAGAATTCCACCAGTGCACTATAATGCAATCGACTTGATCGTCGAGAGCAAACTAACTAGGGTGGTGTATTTACTTACCAAGTTGTCATACAACGTCTTCACCTTTCATCATCGGTAGTATACTCATTAGCTACCGGGTCATATGTAAACCGGGCCCTGATGAAGTTTTTCGTCCGCGGCGAGTACTTTGCGAGAGGGTCAGGGATGCCCTGTTCTGCACGTTTGGCGTCCTCCTTCTCCCAATTGGGAATCGCCGCTCTGTAACCGCCGCATCCCAGTTTGTGGGAACCAATGTTCAACTTCCGCATCCTCTGCCCCCAATCAGCTTAGCGACTTCGACTTGGCAAAGTACCTTGTACCTTGAAGTCCCGGAGTTCATCTTCGGTGATTCTCGGCTCACTCGCTAAAACATCCTGCAGGCTATTTTTGGGGTCCAAGACCTTAACCTTCACCCGGTGTTTCCAGTTGGCCAAGGCGGTGTTCATCTTACCAATGGCGCAGTGGTTGACTATATTCCCCACCAGATTGTCGTTATTGTACTTAAACGGCTCGTTTGGCGGATGCGGGTACAAGTATCGTCCGTGCAGCTTTCTAAAGAGAAGAACCTGATAATGTGCATTCTGTTTTTTCCTTAGATCATCGGTTAAGATCCTGACAGTGTCCCGGACAATGCAACCAACCTGGTTGCCGAATCCTCTGACCACCTTCTCGGGCGCGATTGGATACCCAAAGCTATCAATTTCCGTGATCTCTTGACGGTAGGTGCGGAGAGTGTTACTTTTCCGTTTCCTCTTCTTGTTGGCTTTGCTACCACCATCTGTCTGACCGCCGGCATCAGTGGTGTCATTTCCGCCGGCGGCGCCACTAGTGGTATCACCGGCGGCGCCACTAGTCGTGGCGTCATCCTCCTCGCCACCGCTAGTGTCCGCGTCAGCCCAGGCATCCGCCGTCGGGTCGTATTGCTCATCTTCTTCATCGGTGATTTGCCAGAACGGCTTAGAACCGCCGGCCTCGTTGTTGTGTGCCATGTTCTGAAGGGGGAAATTATTGGTTAATCTAAAGGAAACAAAAAATCGACATACTACTCGATCACGGGAAAACGGCTAAGTCCTAAGTTCACGGGAAAATTTCGGCATGACCTTTGCTAATTTTCTAACACTAGAGTGCCCGATTCTCGCCGAAACGGAAATTAATCAACATTTCGGCGAAAATGGGCAACTCATTGAATTCCCTGCAAAGTTTTAAACGGCTCGATGGCCGGACAGATTCTTTAGGCCAACACCAGCACAATTTTTATTATCTGCAAAATTTTATACAACACCAGTACCAGCACCAGTCCTACAACACCAGCACCAGTCCTACAACACCAGCACCAGTCCTAGAAGATCATTTTTTATCCATCAAAACTATATTACCAGTACCAACAGCAGTACCTGCCAAACAAACAGATTGGATATGATAAGTAACATCAGTAGCAAATTCTCAGGAACAAGCAGCAAACAAAAGCAGCAGCATTTTTCAACAAGCAACATCATTTTTGAACTAGTGGAGGAGCAGGGCTAAGGAGCAAGTAGACCACAAGCACAAAACCATCCATCACCAACAAGCCCCAGGTTGTTAACTACACACCATCTAGCTAGAAATTTCTAGATTATGCACAGAGAGCAGGCTGGGGGTATTTTCCTCAGATAGGAATAGAAGTGCTATGCTAAAGTTCATCACTGGGAATTAAAATGATCAAATCTAGCATTTGTTCTTATTTAAACTTGGGCCTCAGGCTTTGCATCACTGGCCAGAGGCTTAATCAAGATGGAAGCAATTGTTCTTATCAGATGAACACAAACAAGAGGAAATGGATAGTAAGTTAACAAGCACATCTAGCACATGATTGTTAAGTCAAGATACCACAACTGCTGAAAAAATAGAGATGCCAGAAATGAATTTCACAGGCATAATCAAGAGAAATGGTAGAGCCTCTCCTAATCACAAGAGCAAGCACGACTAACTATAGCAGCATGCAAAACTAACTACAGGAGTTTGTCTTACACACTCCCTATCTATATTTGTATATAATTAGAGAAATTTCTCCATCCAATACTGAACTGATAGTGTGTAAGACTGAATATCCCCTAAAAACGTATCATAAAAATAACAATAGATGCTGACTCTCTCATCAACTTGATTTCTGAGTTTGACTTGATCCACCAAAGTTTATTAATGTACTGGCCTACTGGGTAAGATCTTCTACCTTATCATTGAGTGATGCCCGGAGGAAGGCATCAAAGTTTATTAATATTCTGGCCTAAGTGGAAATGCTTTATCTGCCTTGAAGAAATCCACCAACAAGAGGAAATGGATAGTAAGTTAACAAGCACATCTAGCACATGATTGCTGGGCACTAGGTTCTAGGATTTGCACCCCTAAGTGACTCTTTAAAGAACACAGCAAGAACAATGAAGGAATCGGAGTTCCTACAAGCCATCTAGGGGCGGGATCGAGGAGAAGGGGAGGGAGAGGACTAGGGGGCGGCGCACCTTTGTTCGTCGGGCTTCGAGGTCGATGGAGACGGGACGTCGATGATGACGGCGCAGTCGATGCTACAGAGGTCGATCGAGTAAAGCTCCTGGACCTGGTCGATGGAGACGGGACGTCGACGACGACGGCGCAGTCGATGCTACAGAGGTCGACGGCGCAGTACGGCTCCTGGACCTGGTCCTGCGCCTGCTCCTCCTCCTCCTAGGTCGATGCAGAGGCGAGGTCACGGTGGTGGTGGGCGCGACTAGAGGAAAGCAGAGGCTATGTCTAGGGCTTGGGGTGGTGGTGGGTGGCGGCGAGAGGGAGGGAAGAGGCTAGGGTGGTGCTTGGGGTGGTGTTGGTCGGAAGCAAGGAGGCAAGACGCGCGGATCGAGATCGATCGCGCGAGATGTGGATGGGGAAGAGGAAGAGAAGAGAGGGGCACGGGTCAGTCAATAGGCGGAAGGATAGCCGTGACGCACATCAGTAAGATGCGCCAAGCATCGCTTACGCGTGACGCGCCAACTAAATGCGCGTCGCAGAGTGTACCCGTGACGAGCGTAGAGGAGGCGCGTCGCGCATTACTTAGCCGTGACGCACGGATGAGAGGTGCGTCGCGCCTATTTCTGTTTTCTATTCAAAAAGTATGCGCGCTGGTCTATAGCAGAACCAGCTGCTTAGTCCAGTGGCTTACACCTTTGCCACTGCTCCATTGCCCCAAGTTCGAGTCCCACCCCCATTTTTTCAAAAAATGATTTTTTCCTTAGGAAATAAATCAATATAAGCTCAAAATAAATTCAAATAAATCAATCCAAAATCCAGAAAGATCAATTTAAACATTAAGTGTATATATATTACATCGCCATCACTTCCTCGAATGCATGCAAACACACGACACATATATCGTTGTTCTTCGAGCTAGCGTTTTACAATTTTCTTTCCCTTCTTTGTCGCGGTTGAGTAATTCAGTCCCGGAACACCGTGACTTCTTCGGTGGAATGGGCGACCCGTAGGTAGTGTGTCCTGCTTCTTCTTGTTGTGTATTTCGTTCCATCGTCATTGTCATCTTCCATTTTCGGTCGCCGTACTGGTCAAAGTCTTGCTCGTTGGCTACTCCATCCATTCCGATGATGTTTCTTTTGCCTCTCCGCACGACAACACGGCTAGGCCTTGTCGGGTCAGTAATGAAGAAGCATTGGTCCACTTTGTTAGCCAAGACCCATGGCTCATTTTTTGCGGTGACATTCGTGCCGGATTTGGCTTCAGGTATCACCATGGTGGTGAAATATTGTCCTTCTTTCCTGACGCTCTTTGCCCATGTGACACGGAACATTGGCACCTACTCTCCGCAGTAGTCGAGTTCCCATATCTCGTCGATCCTACCATAGTATCTTTCCTTGACGTCACCTGTTAATGATTCCATCGTTACCCCCGAGTTCTGGTATTCGCAGTTCCGGTCCTTATTTGCCGTGTAGAATGTGTAACCATTGATATCGTATGCCTGATATGTCATGAGGTTATGTGCGGGGCCTTGTGACAATGTGAGTATGAGTTTTTCTTCTTCAGAATAAGGCGTCTCCGGTTGATCGGTCATAATCTTCTCCCTGAACCACTGTGTGAAATGGATGTTGTGCTCTTTGATTATTTCTGCTTCGGTCCTATGTTGACCCCGGTCACTGTAATACTTCGCGATTAGCAATTTGTGCTTTCCAACCAAGGATCGACCACTGTTAGATGTTGTAGCGCGACTAGGATTGCTCTGTCAAAGTCGTTGCGTCGGCCCTGAAAGTCGACATTCATTTCGCGCTGGCCCTCGCGGTGTCCCCATCCACCGAGCCTGCCAAAGTGCCTGTTTACGGGCAGACCAGGGTTCTCATCTTTGTCTAGAAAATTCGTGCAGAAAGAGATGACACTCCTCTGTCAGAAAGCCCTTGGCAATGCTTGCGTCTGGATGGGCCCTGTTGCGGACGTATCCTTTGATGGAACCATTCATCCTTTCGAACGCCATCATGGAGTGTAAAAACGGCGGCCCGAGCTGGATGATATCATCCACGACATGGACAAGGAGATGCACCATAATGTCGAAGAATGCTGGCGGGAAGTATATCTCAAGCTCGCATAGTATCACCACGATCTCTTCCTGTAGCCTTGCGAGTTTTTTCACGCCAATCGACTTTCGAGAGATGACGTCAAAAAAGTTGCAGAGTCCAAACAGCGTTTCGCGGACGTGCTCGTCCATTATCCCTCGAATTGCAACTGGAAGTATCTGCGTCATCATCACGTGACAGTCGTGAGACTTCATTCCGCTGAACTTCTGCTTTGGTACGTCTAGGTATCTGCTTATCTTCCCCGCATAACCGTAAGGAAATTTGACTCCAAGGAGGCACTTGAAGAATTGGTCGATCTCCTTCTCGCATAGCGTGAAGCACGAAGGGGGACAGTAATATTCCGTCTTCTTGGCCTTTTTGCCCTTGCGGCGACCTTCCGTCCCATCTAACACATCGTCATCGTCATCGTCATCATCATCCGGTTTTCCTCCGTGGAGCTCGCCCCTGATATTCAAAAATCTCAAGTCGTTCCTTGCTTTCGGCCCATCTTTGGTCCTCTCCGGCATGTTGAGCAGGGTGCCAAGCAGACTCTCGCACACGTTTTTCGTGATATGCATGAGGTCAAGGCAGTGGGGTGTGCGGAGAATCTTCCAGTACCTCAGGTCCAGAGAACAGACCTTGTTTTCCATACACCCTCCAACGGCGCCGGCGCCTTTCGCTTCTTTCCCAGCGCAGGGCACTCTTTCCAGTTCTTCAACAGCTCGTCGATTTCCTTGCCGCTCCTTTGACGTGGCTCTTCGCATCTCAACTTCATTGTTGAACAGATCTTTGCGTTTTCTCCACGGGTCATCCTTGCGAAGCCACCTTCGATGCCCCAAACACGGTTTTCGATGACCCGGGGTTTCTCTAGCTGGAGATACGTAGTGTCATCCATGCACCTAACGCATGCACAGAATCCGTGCGCCACCTGCCCCGCGACATATCCGTAACCGAGGTAGTCATGCACCGTCGTGATGAGCGCGGCTCTCAATGGGAAAAACGTTTCTCCATAGGCGTCCCACGTATTGGCTGGCTCGTCCCATAACGTGGCTAGCTCCTCTTCCAACAACTGGACATACAGATTGATGTCGTTACATGGTTGTTTCGGCCCTTGAATAAGCATACTCATCTGTATGTACTTCCTCTTCAAGCACAACCAGGGGGGTAGGTTGTATACATACAAACACGGCCAGGTGCTATGGGTGCTGCTCTGGTTGCCAAAAGGATTTAATCCATCCGTACTCATGCACAACCTGATGTTCCTTGGATCGTCGCCGAATTCGGGTATTCGATGTCTACGCCTTCCACTGGCTAGCATCTGAGGGGTGTGTCAGCATCGTGTCATCATTCTCCGGATCGGTTCCATCATGCTCTTCTGGCTTCTTCCTTTCCGCGTGCCATCGCATGAGCTTCGCCTGTGTGGGGTCTGCGAAATACCGCTGCAGACGGGAAGTTATCGGAAAGTACCACACCACTTTTCGAGGAGAGGCCTTCTTCCCTGTCTTGTATCGAGTTGCGTCGCACACCGGGCATATGGTTCTCTCCGCGTCCGCGCCCCGATAGATGATGCAGTCATTAATGCAAGCATGGTATTTCACGTGAGGTAAATCCAGAGGGCACACGACTTTTTTCGCCTCCTCGATGCTCGTTGGACACTTGTTCCCCGTGGGAAGACGGTCGTGCCAGAATGCCATGTTCTCATCGTAGCTCGCATCGGTCCATCGGTGTTTTGTCTTCATCTCGAGGGTCCTTAACGTTACGTTCAGGCGGGTATCCTCGCTCACGCATCCTTCATACAATGGAGTAATGGCGTCTATCTCCAGTTGCGACAACTTCGATTTCTCTCTAGCAGCAGCTCTGGTGTTGCTAGTCCCCTTGAGAAGCAGAGCTTGGACATGAGGGTCCCGCACCCAGTCCGACGACGATGTCACGACATCTTCATCATGATGTCCTTCGTCTTGATTATGATCATGTCCGACATCTTCATCACGATGTCCTTCGTCTTGATTATGATCATGCCCTTCATCTTGATCATTATGTCCTTCATCATGTCCGGGCGACTCTTCATCTTCATCACTTGTCGGGTAAAGAGTGTAGCCATCCATAAAACCACGACGGATAAGGTGCGACTCCAAGTCACCAGAATCGTATCTGATCAAGTGTTTCAGTTTGCATCTTCGACAAGGACATCTTATCTCCGTCATGCTATTTCGAAACATTTCGTCCGTCGCATGTTTCATAAATCTAGCCACGGTGCCTGTGCTTATATGCATGGTTGCCTACATAGTAAAAAAAGATCAAATGAAAATTAATTAGAATCAAAGTAATATATGGATATATGATGCATGCACATGGTCGTCGACGGAAAAATTCGGCATGACCTATGCTAAAAATAGGACATTCTCGGAGTGCGTGGTCGCCGAAATGGAAATGAATCAACATTTTGGCAACACATGTCAACTCATTTTTAAGACATCCACAAATTTCATCAAAAATACGCAACACAATTTCGCATATATGTATATATGCAACCATATATATGAATCTTTTGTGACGACGCACGGCGCCGACACACATACATACAACATATCGTCCCTCCAACAACTCACCAACTATAGATCTTGCCGACACGAGACCGAGAGAGTACGTTTGTATGTGGCTATAGAAAGTGAAAAGATGGAAGGGAAAGTGGTAATAAAGTGAGAGATGGAGGTGGAGACAAATGTTTACTAGATTCTCCACACATATATATCAAATAAAATAGGTTAAATAAGTTTTAAATGGTGGGAAAATGGAGGAAATGAGGTGGTGAGGAGGTGGGGGGCGACCAGATCTAAAATGGGGTGGAGATATGGGGGATGGGAGGTGGGGGTGGTCCCAACCACTTAAATTCGTTCCAGGTATACCCGTGACGCACATCATATTCGGCACGTCACGGCTATGTTGGGTACCCGCGACGCAGTGGTGCGTCACGGCTATAGATGCCACCCGTGGAAAAGATAGCCGTGACGCACCTCTGGAATGTGCGCCGCGGCTACCCAACATAGCCGTGACGCACCGCTGGGTTGGTGCGTCGCGAGTATGCCTCGGAGGCTCGCCACCCCGGCCCCACACATAGGCGCGACGTGCCTTCCATTTGGTGCGCCGCGGCTATGCCTTTAGGCGCGACGCGCAGAAACGTGGTGCGCCGCGGGTAATAGGCGTGACGCGCCAAATGTGATGTGCGTCACGGGTATCATCACTCCTATAGCCATTTTCCTAGTAGTGAACAAAGGAAGATCTCGATCTTTCTGATTTCCATGAAGAAGCAGGAACAACGTTGCGGCCTTGTGCTCGACGCCATGACACCGTGTGATCGTGGCCGCAAGATCGACATGTGAAGGATAAGGGAACGAATTTTTGGGAATTAATACTTGTTCGGACATTTTTTCGATATTTACAATATATATTGGTAATTTGTATACTGGTAGTCTATTTAAATAGATTCAAATTTTCTATACTGTAGAAGTATATGTGAGAAAAATATATTCAGATTTTAAGTACCCTACGTAAATATTTGCAAATACATTAGTAGTTATGATTACAAAACATTGACCCTAGCCTTGTCTTACGGGACAGAATGAGAGTGTTCCTTTTTGTTTAGCAAGGAAAAAATATTATCATATTCATAGTTAAAAATGAGATAATTATTAGCTTACTAGTTGAATGCCCGTGCGTTGCTACGGATGATAAGATCTATATTCTTCTTGGGAAATTCAAGTTAATTTCTAATTATTCATTTTGTTTTGTTTTTATGCTTTAATGAACAAAACAATTTATTTTTGAGAACTTTGATATCTTTTTCTGCAGTTTGGCAACATTCTTTGCTTATTATCATCGCTTGATCTTGTATCCATTTTTTGTTTTCTAACTAAATGTCTAATGATCTGACCTATACATAGCACCAGAAGTAAAAGTGTTGATGGATTTTACACTTCTTACGAACCAGCTTTCTAAGCAAGTACATGTTAAATAGACGAACACCGATTATTTTCAAAAGCCCTGTGAAAAACTTGTTTTCCTGCTGTTTACAAGAACATCATGTGAATATAACATTGTTATAAGTTAAATAAATGCATAACACTTACATATAATAGACATGAAACAAAAATTATCTTACCAAACATCTGAGAATTCAGATATTTTGACTAAATTGTGTTAATCATAACATGAGAGCTGAGAGTTCACCTCATAAGAAACCTCCTCTATCAAGATTAAGCAACAAAAAAATAACTTAACAAACATTATTCTCATGTCTTTTTCATAACCCTCTAAATAGAAGAACAACTGTTTTACAGAAGATAACTATATTAGCTAAAATAATTGTTAGAATTTTCAAGTGAATGCATTTGTTTGAACATCATTTATTATACAAGGATCGATAGTACTCGCCAGCATATATACGATTTCACTTTTGGGCATGCTTTGGTGAAGGAGTACATGTATATAGTCCTCTTGGTAATCGTGCAGTCCATTCCGCAATCGCCTGTTCTCTCACATTTGTTTGTCTTTACTGCAGTCAAAATTACAACAACTGTTCTTACACCAAATGAAACAGAAGGTGGAAAATTTTGAGAGTAGCTTTCATTCATTATTTTTTGGCAGCATTCAAATCACAATGGCTATATCATTTTATCCCCTCTAGAAAGTTCCACACATCACCCGACAGCCTTTCTCTTTCTATCTATTGCTGCAACCTACAAAGACTCTCCCATCTCCACAAGGTGAAAAATCATTGAGGTCATGTCCGTCCTCGCTAAATATTTTTAGGCTTCCATCACTTGGATGTAACTAAAGCCCAGTTCTAGAAGGATCTGTATGCTGCGAGTGAATCCCCGTGTCTGGGAGTATGAAGCACTTCTCACTGTCTTTATCCACCACTGTGGAAGAACCAGACATCGGACGAAATACAAAATTAGGAAAATATTCTAGTTCCAGCTAAATAGTCGATCAAGTAAATATAAAAAATCCTTAGACGGCAAGAGAAGCGGCTTATTTGAGGCAAAAGAGGATGGCCCCACCTCTTATCTTGATGACTTATGAAGTTAACCATTGGTTTTAGGATACTTTTCCCCAAGAGGCCTTTATCACAATCCCTAGATGTCAGGCAAATTAAGTAGCACACATTTCCCTGAAATTGATGAGGCTGACTTAGTGAACTATAGAAGTGGGGTGCAAGTCAAACGATCACATGTGAAAAAAAATTCATTTATAGATAGCAACATATCTACATTAGTCGCCCAAGAAACTGTGTTACTACATACCTTTAACTTAGTTCTTGAGCCCACAAAATTAATTGATGATTTTTCCTTGTACACAATAAAATAAAATAAGCAAATATTGCCAGATCTAGAAAATAGGTGAGAAATAGTGGGAGAACACATTATATTTTCAAACAATAGATGTCTGCTATATGTGTGTGACCATGTCATGTTCTCAAGATATAAATATTACAAATATTTACTTATATTGGTAATAATAGGGAAAATCATATAAGAGCATCCTTAGTGGTATTGAAATTGTACATGGAGGAATTTTCATGCCAATTGCCTCAAGAGAAGATCCCATTGTGTCTCCTGTGTGCATAATACAAAATGAACTTGCCACTGGGCACATGAGTTAGAGAGACACAATTTGTGTTCTTGTTGCTGACAGAACACATACGTAAGCATAGAAAATTGATCACGCAATTACGCATATGCAATTGAGTTAAATGGAAATAAGATAATGAGCCCTGAAAGTGTCTAGGCTACCTCAACAAAATCTTAAACAAAGAAAAATTACCAATCAACACAACTAAACATAGGAAATGCATTGTTGCATAAGCATCTGCAGGTAAGGCCAGAAACATATTTGATGGACAATAACATGTAGGAAAAATCTGAAACTAACAGAAATGCCAGTACCAAGTAAGCAATGCATTCTCGCTTGATTAATTCCGACACACATGGTGGAAAAGAATAAAACAACATGTGCTTACTCGACACATTACGGCCTAAACACTCTAGTACATGAGCTACTCCATTTGTTAGATCGATTAATTTTTGTTTTAAGCTAATAGTCGAAAAAGAACGGCATACTTCCTTGATGTCCTTCACAGTGCCTGAATAGTTGACTTGCTACCGTCTATGGTGGAAAATTCAGAGATAAGAGCAAAGCAGTAATAGCACCCGAGGAACCGGAGAATACATCAAAATTCAGTTACGCACATGATGGGACAGCCCGTACGAGTGAGAAGAAGAGAATAGAGAATTGCCCTCTTTGTTGCATTGTACCATGCCATTCGCGACAACTATGCACATGATGATCTTCAAGAAGATGTCATGAAGGAGTGGTGAAAATGGTATGGAGAACAAAACCAGTAGTTTTATGTTTTTATTCAACAACTACTTGATGAACAATTTGTTTATTGTTGATGAACTATTGTTTGTATTGTTGTGTACTATTTGTTTGTGTTGTAAGAATAATTACCCTATTTAATTTTTTTATATGCCTTTGTTTGATATTCTATGATGTTCATATTTGTTGGTGAGAGGTTTCTCCGCGGAGGGGGGGGGGCCTTTTTGGGCGCCTTATAAACCACAAACCCTTAGCGCCACTGGATTTTTTGTCACCCGTGCGGCGCTGCAAACGCGTTTTTGGGCGCCGGGTTATAGCGTGGCTATTGGAGATGCTCTAAACACTTAGCGACGGATGGGATATACATGGGTACCAGATCCGTTGATAAAATTGTCATCATTGCGCGGTTGACCTCTTATTTTCGAGTCTGTAATAACCAATGTTGACATATCTCTTTCCGCTCTCACATTTTGCAACACCGAATACCCTGTGAAGGATTGAGAGGTAAACTAGAGGGGGGGGGTGAATAGGTTAACTACAAATTTTAACTTCTTTTTCAAGTTAACAAGGTAATGCTCAAATATAGATTATCTAGATTATGCAACTAGGTGAACAATCCTATATGTTGAGCAAGTACAACTAGCAAAAGGTGAATAAATGACTAAGCTAGTAGTAACTAGTAAAGGTAAGTTGAGGAATAACCGAACATAATGACGCGGAGATTTATCCCGTAGTTCACTTCCCAAGGGAAGCTAATCTCCGTTGGAGCGGTGCGGTGCCACCAAAGTGGAACACCGAGTAGGCGTCAAATGCCACACCGTATCTCCTTCGAGTCCTTCCACCGATGTGGATAGGCTCGAATCACTATGTTACCGTTGAGGTTGACAACTAGAACCTTTATAAGGATGAGGCACACTCCACAAGATCGGAGGGTCCTCACCAAATCCCAAGAGCCGCCAAGACTCCGAGAAGCAAGATCCGCGAGCACAAAAGCACCGGGGATATCAACAAGGCTCCGAGCTCCGATGAACTAAGAGCAACAAGATTTCTAGCTCCAATGAACTAAGAATGACAAGATCCCTAAGAGATGAGTGGGTGGATTTCTAATCGACTTGGTGGAGTTGTAGATCGGGGGTGTCTCCTTCAAATCCCAAAGTATAACGAGCTTTGGTTGGAGATTTGAGGAGTGCTTGTTCTTGAGCTTGAGCTTGGTCAATCAATGGTGGTGAGAGAGAGTGTGAGTGGGATTGACAAAGCCAAGAGGTAGGTGAAGACCTCCTTTTATACGGGGACGAAATACGGTCGTTGGGGGGTAGTTTTCACCTCACAGCGCCCCCCCCCACCCTGGGGCAGCCAGGGTCGGGTGCACACCCACCCCGGCCTGGTGCCCGGCCTGGGGCCGGCGTGGAGAGAGGGGGAGGCCGGCGTGAGGCGCAGCCACCCCAGCCTGGCAGTCCAGCCTGGGGCCGGCGTGGAGGAGTGGCGAGGCCGGCCACCCACCCGAGCTGCCCGGCCTGGGGCCGGCGGGGGCAACGTGGCGAGGCCGGCCCCCCACCTGAGCCGCCCGGCCTGGGGCCGGCGTGGGGCGTGGCGAGGCCGGCGGGCAGCCACTAGCCCGGCCTAGTGCCCTGCTAGGCCGGCCAGGCAGGCCGGCCACCCCCCCTTTTCCCTCTCTCTTTCTTCTTTCTTCCCCGTTTCTTCTTCTTTCTTCCACATATTTTTCCGTAGATTTTTCTCCCTTATTGCTGCAACTTGTATGAGGTTTACGGGTAGACATTTTCTGAGTATACTTAAAGAACTCGTTAGTCCATCCATATGTTGTAATCAAACACTCAAAATAGGATTTAGGAACTATGTTCTTTCAATCTCCCCCATTTTTTTGTTTGATGACAACATAGGGATTTGCATAAGAAACAATTTTTCATGGCTATTTGCGAGAGAGTAAACATAAATTCGTACTCCCCCTATTTTTGTGCGCAAAACAAGAGACATATATATTTGATTATCATGTTGAGTGCACCAAACATAATTTCATCTTCACACTATGTTTTATAAGATAATAGAGTATGTGATGTAACTATGATATACTTATGTGAAGTGCGAGAATTATCCAATCATGATTTTAACATTGGAGAAACACATGTTTGAACACAAAGATGAGTAATAGTATTTACCACTAGAATGATCTTACCATAGCATTCTTCTCATAGTTATAGATGGATAACAACTACCCTCAATATGGCTTCAACACATCAAATAGTGAGTAGAGTGAGTAGATGAATAACATAATAGCCTTGCTATGATATTGAACATATAAAATATCACACCATAATATATAGATAGAAAGTACGATAGGTAAATAAAGACATAGTCTTACAATAGTACCAAAGTTCAAAAAACCACACAAATAGTATCAACTAAGAACGACGAAAGCAAATAGCGAAGATAAGACGCAAATGGATGCATGAAATGCAATGCAAATGCGTGAGTGTTTCTCCCCCTTGGCATCATACACCAAAAAGGGAGAAAAACATGCAAGCCCCATCACTCGTCGCCCATCTCAACATCTTCCTCAATGAAGTCCTCGGGAGGAGCCTGAATGGAGCTAGCAGTGGTAGTGTAGGGCGCCGCAAAAGAGCCGAGTGAGCTAGCGTCATCTCCAAGCCAATAGGTGTGCTGAGACTTCCACTTATCCTCAGAAATCTCTTCTGAGCTGGAAGAACTGAGGGGAATCTGAAGAGTTGTCTGGATGGAACGCTGACGGCGACTAGAGGCCTTGCCCTTGCGATATGCCTCATAATCCTGATTTTGCTTATCAATGAAGAAACAATTCATCTTCAGGAGGATCTTCTTAAGGTTGAAAGTTTCTGGAGGAGCAGGAGAAGGAGAGCGGCGCACCCCCTGAGATGTACTAGGAGCGTAGGACTGTGTGCGGGTGCGCTTAGGGCGTTGATCAGCAGCTAACTCAGGCTCAGCCTCAATCATAAGAATAGACTTCTTGGGAGTCACCTTGTCATAGTTGTTGATGAGACCAACTGGGATCTTGGTCTGAATAAGAAGCTGAATATAAGAGCCATAGACGGGAACCCTCCTTTCACGAATCACAGTCTGCATCTCTTGCCACATGAAATCCAGAACATCCAATTGCTTCTTGGCCCTCATTTGAGACTCAATATGATATAGAAGGTTGATCATCCACTTGCGTACCTCGCCCTTCTCACCAAATTTGGCATTGAGGGTATTGCGAAGGATAGCATGCACAATATACCAATGTTCAGAAAAGAACTTGACTTTAGGAATGTGCATGGAGCCGGTACCTTCCGGATAGCAATGACGGATACCCTCTTTGGCCTTCATAATGTTCTTGGGATCACCATGAATGCCGAAGTAGAACATATGATCAAACCTATACTCGGGAATGCCAAGAACGGCACCAAACTCATCCATGGTAGCAACACACTTGGAGCCACCGCTCATCCAAGTCAACGTACGCGGTAGCCTCTTGGGGCCTCCATATGAGAAGTGAACAGTGGAATAAAACTCCTTGAGCAGCTCTGGGGAAAATGGATGGGCATTATTGGGACCAATGAGAGGAGTGATATTGTGGTAATCCATGAGTTCCATAACTTGGGGCCAATTGGTGTGAGCATACTTAATATCAAAGTAGTGTTGATCCACATATCCATGCCGACGCTTGCCAAGAATGAAGTCATGCATGACTTGACGCATCTTGCAATAGAACCGAGGATCAGGGCATGTACGTTGACCAAAATCATAGGGATTAAATTTCAGCCTTGCTTCCTCAAAGTCGGTGGCACTAAGACCAGCCTAGTTCACAACCACGGGTTCGTTTGGATTGACCAGAAGAGACGAACCCTGTCTCTTGGAGGGAGTAGAACCAGCAACAGCCGCGGCACTCTTCTTGCGAGGGCGGAGAGAGCGGGGGGACATCGGACTCATTTTGGGTATTGGAATCACCTGAGAGAAAAAAAAATGATGCATGGATATGGAGAATGATAATGAGTGCACATGGTCGTGGGTTGAGAAAAAAAATTAATCCATGAATATAAGTGATAGCGCCATGGAAAAAAATGAACACAATATTAATGAGGACAAAGCACATTATTATTAGTGTGAGCACATTATCATAGGATTTGTATAAGGTTGTGTTGGTGTTCTTAGTGAAAATATACACGAAATTATATATTGGGCATGAGACTAAAAACACCATTATTATGTAAAAATGAGGGCATGGCATACACATCATGACATTATGAACATAATAATTTAGAAGAACGACACTAGGACAATCATATCACTAATGTGGAATTGTTTTTGAACCATAGCCAAACATGAGAAGATAATTTGCAAAGTGAGGGAAATCATAGTATCATACGGCTAAAACATGAGGAGCATATGACATAAACGTATCATGACATAGGAATTCATTCTAGTGACATATGAGCGGCATGAACCCTAGAATGAGTATATAAAAAAAATCCTAGCACATGAACACTAGCACTAGCACACCGATAGATAGCACTCACATACACGTAATCCATAGAAAAGCCCAAAGAAAATTACCCGAGTTGGAAGCCATCTTCAAACAAAAAGCACTAAACAATGAAGTGGACCAATCTCCTCCAATAAGGGGCCAACGAGAAATCCGTGTGGAGGAGAGCGTGGAGAAGGACGAGGGCTTGCGGATCCGTGAGTTTGAGCGGTAGGGATGGGCTAGGGAGGTGGGGGGAGAGGGGGTTAGGGGAGAGCACCAAGGGGCTCTAATGGAGGAGGAGGGAGGAGGAAGAAGGGGTATGGGGCGGATGGGGTCGTGTGGGGGACGTGTGCGTGCGTGTAGGTGTGCGTGTGTGCGGCAGCGCCCATCCCGGCCTGGGGCCGGGCGTGTGGCCGGCCTGGGGCCGGCGTGCCGTGCGTGTGTGTGCGTGAGGCCGGCCTGGGGTGCCGGCCAGGCCGGCGTGCTGTGGAGGCGAGGCCGGGAAGGGGCCCGAGGCACCCGTCCTGACCCCCCGCCTAGGGACGGCGCGGCGGCAGCGCGGGGCCGGGCGGGTGCCCGAGCGCCCCGGCCTGGGGCCGGCTCGGCGGTGGCAGGGGCCGGGGTGGGAGGGGTCGAGCTCCATTTTTTTTTTGTTTGGCTATTGGGTTGTGTTTGTGTGTGTGGTTTTTTTTTTGTAAAAAAAGAAAATTCTCCCAAAGCAAAGTGAAACGACACAACTACCAACACAAAACAAACAAACAAAAAAATTCTCCCAATTCAAAAATTTACACGACATACATTCTAACAAACAAAACAACAAAATGAAGCTAGTGTCTTAATAGCAAATTTTCGTGAGTTTGTTTATAGAACCTCATATGTTTTATATAACAATTTTATTTGACCATGTGCACGAATGAAATGAGTATGATGATATGGATATGATGTTTTCATTTGTATCCAATGGAGAGAAAAGATGAAAAACTAAGTGAGCAACATTGGATACCAATGAAATATGAAAACAAGTGGAAATGCAAATGAGTGAACACTCGAACACAAATGTCTCATTGATATAAAACCAACCAAATATTGGGCGGTGGCCATAGCCACCATGTATGAGTATGTTCGATATGTCACCGCGAAGATGTATCTTGGGTGCATTGTCGAGACTCATCATTGAAGCACATGATGTCATTTGAAATGATCATTAGGCATGATTTGTTTATTTATGCATTATAGAGGTAGTGTTGGCTCATTGATTGAGCTACACTCCCCCTATGTCTATGCGTGCATCTAGAATCCAAATAAGAGTCTAGTAAGGGTGTGTATGCAAGATTTTCAATCCACTAAAATTTCTTGCACATACGATGTTGAGCTCACTCCTCAATTCCTTGAATCTCTTCACATCTAGAGGCTTGGTAAGGATGTCGGCAAGTTGATCTTTAGTGTTGACATAAGAAAGTGAGATATCACCATTGGCCATATGATACCGAATCTCAATATGCTTGGTCTTGCCATGAAGTACCGGATTGTGACCAATATGTATAGAACTCTCATTGTCACATAAAAGAGGCATTGTCTTAATCTTAATTCCAAAATCCTTAAGACATTGCCTCATCCATAAGAGTTGAGAGCAACAACTTGCGGCGGAAATATACTCCGCTTCCGTGGAGGAGGTGGCAATGCAATTTTGCTTCTTGGAAGACCAACACACAAGGGACCTACCAAGGAATTGGCAAGCACCCGAGGTTGATTTTCTATCCACTTTGTCACCTCCCCAATCCGCATCCGAATATCCCACAAGATCAAAAGTTGTGTTTGATGGATACCAAAGGCCATGTGTGGGAGTGTCAACCAAGTACCTAAGAATCCTCTTGACCGCAATCATATGGCTTTCCTTGGGGTTAGATTGAAATCTTGCACACAAACCCACACTAAACATAATGTACGGTCTAGATGCACAAAGGTAAAGCAAAGATCCAATGATAGATCGAAAAAGTTTGGGGTCTACCGGTATACCTTCATGATCCATAGAAAGATTTGCGGTTTTTGGCATTGGATAAGGTAATGGTTTGGCATTGTTCATATCAAATTTCTTGAGCATGTCTTGAATATATTTGTCTTGACAAATAAAAGTCCCTTCATGATATTGCTTGATCTCAAAATCTAGAAAGAACTTTAATTCTACCATCATAGACATCTCAAATTCACTTGTCATTAGTTTGGCAAATTGATCTACAAAACTCACGTTAGAGGATCCAAATATAATATAATCAACATATACTTGGCATACGAAGAAATGTCCATCTACACTTTTGGTAAAGAGAGTGGGATCAATTACCCCAAGTACGAAACCACGATCCACTAAGAACTTCTTTAAATGATCATACCAAGCACGTGGGGCTTGTTTGAGGCCATACAAAGCCTTATGGAGGAAGTATACATGGTTAGGATACTTGGGATCCTCGAACCCCGGAGGTTGTTTAACATATACCATTTCATTTAGAGGTCCATTTGGAAAAGCACTTTTAACATCCATTTGATGCAAGATGAAGTTATGACTAGTGGCAAATGCAAGTAATATACGAATGGATTCAAGCCTAGCTACGGGAGCAAAAGTTTCACCGTAGTCAAGTCCTTCGACTTGAGAGTAGCCTTGAGCAACCAATCGAGCCTTGTTGCGAATCACTTGCCCATGAGAATCTTGCTTGTTTTTTAACACCCATTTAGTTCCAATGATATTATGATCCTTGGGTATTTCCACTAGTGACCATACTTTGTTTCTCTCAAAATTATGGAGCTCTTCATGCATAGCTTGAACCCAATCTTCATCTTCAAGAGCATCATAAACTTTGATGGGTTCAACATGAGAGACATATGAATGAATACCACAAAACTTGAGTACTTGTCCACGAGTGGAGATACTTCTCCCCAAGCCACCAATGATGTTCTTTTGGTATAGTGACTTTTGTTGCAATCTTGATGCTTGACGAGTCATGATACGAACTAGTGCATCATCGGGAATTTCATTGGGGGGAATATCCTCATCATTTCCTTCATCAAGACCATTGTCCATTCGTATTGGAGTTCTTGGTGACGAAGCACCAAAATCATTTCCACCATTATCATTGGGTGGATCTTGATCACTTTATTGATGAGAGGTATCCACATGAAGGTCTTCTTCTTGCTCTTGGTCTACCATTTGATTGGTGGTTGATGTAGAGGGCTCCACTTGCGTGGAGCTAGTTCCATCCTCATTTGCCACAAGGTGTCCCTCAACGGGTATAAGTGGACCTACACCCATTCTTCCTATAGCTATGGAGGACGGTTCATCACCTACATCATCACAATCAATTGGTCCACTTGGGAGCCATTATCCTCATGAAATTCCACATTCATAGATTCTTCAACACACCTGTTGGATATGTTGTAGACTCTATAAGTGTGGGAATTCGTGGCGTAACCAACAAAAATGCCTTCAAAAGTTCTAGCATCAAACTTAGAAAATCTAGTTCCCTTTATGTAGACTTGGCATTTGCACCCAAAAACTCGAAGATATTTGAGGTTGGGTTTGTTACCAGTTAGGAGCCCATATGGAGTCATACCAATCATCGGACAAAGGAAGAGTCGGTTAGATAAATGACAAGCGGTGTTGATGGCTTCGGCCCAAAAGTTATATGGGGATTTGAATTCGGCCATCATAGTTCTTGCCATATCAATAAGTGTGTGATTCTTCCTCTCCGCTACACCATTTTGTTGAGGGGTGTATGCGGCGGAATATTGATGTCTTATCCCCTCTTCACTCAAGAATTCATCCATGGTGTAGTTCTCGAACTCGGAACCATTGTCACTCCTTATAGACAAGATCTTGGTGTCATATTGGCGTTGCACTTCGGTGGCCCAAATTATGAATCTTTCTTGAGTCTCACTCTTCTTCTTGATATAGAAAACCCAAGTGTATCTTGTGTAATCATCAACAATTACCAAACAATACTTCTTGCCTCTAAGACTATCATATGTTGGAGGCCCAAATAGATCCAAATGAATAAGCTCAAAGGGCCTTGTTGTGGAGATGATTGATTTCTTGGGGTGATTCTTCTCATGCATCTTTCTGGCTATACAAGAGCTACAAGGGCGATCTTTGGAAAAATTCACACTTGTTAGTCCTATCACATGCTCACCCTTCACAAGAATTTGTAAATTTCTCATACCGACGTGGCCTAGGCGACGATGCCAAAGCCACCCCACGTCGGATTTAGCCATTAGACATGTGGCGATATGTGTAGTTTCTTTCGAGAAATCCACTATGTACATACCGTTTTCCACAAATCCAACAAAGGCTACTTTAAGAGAAATAGTGTGAAGGACAAGCACATGGTGACGCCCAAATACGCATGTAAAATTGCACTCACAAAGTTGCAAGACGGAAAGAAGATTATAGCCAAGAGACTCAACAAGGAGGACTTTCTCAATGGATGAATCCAGAGAAATGACCACCTTGCCATGTCCCAATACCTTAAGTTGTGAGAGATCACCAATAGTTACATGAGCAAATTTTAGAAGTTGGAGCTTTAAGTCTTCTAATACTTCTTTGCTTCCGGTCATGTGTGTGGAACAACCGCTATCAATCATCCATGATGTTCCACCGGAAATGCAACCCTACAATGAATCAACTTCTTGTCTTAGGTACCCATTTTTGGATGGGTCCTTTTTTGTTAGTCACAAGGGTCTTGGGAACCCAAATAGCATGCTTGTAATTATCACCATATGAGGTGCCTACATACTTTGCATAAACATGACCATCAATAGATTTAAGAAGCACATAAGATGGGTTATACTGTCCCGCAAAGTTGTTGTGAGTAGTAGTGTTCCGAGGAACAATACTTTTAGCAATAATATCAAACTCATCTTCATCATTAGCCAACTCCACCTCCTTCACAAAAACAATAGAGTTAGTGGAGGGAGTTGACTTCTTCTTGTAAGCCACCTTGGATGTGGAACCAAAACCAAGGCCTTCTTTGCCAATAACTCTCTTATGATTACTCAAAAGATCATTGAGGTTCTTTTGGCCTTGGATGCATGTGGCAATACCTTTGTTGAGTTGTGCCTTAAACCTATTGTTCTCCTAAATGAGGGTTGCCTTGACACACAAAGGGTTAGTAACACAAGAGTTTTCATTCACAACTTTTACTCCTTTTAAGGTTTTGAGCTCATTTGAGATTGTTCGATGATCAATTTTAAGCTTATCAAAATCCTTAATGAGTTCATTATAACCTTGGTTAGTTGCATCATTTAAAGCCATGAATTCCGTTACCTTAGCAAAAGCATGTTGATAATCAAGTTTTACTTTAGCTATGTCAATTGCAAAGGTTTCCTCTATGCTTTCTCTAAAGCAATGTGATTCATCTAGAGCTTTCTCAAGCTCCTCAATTTTACTAGCATCATCACGAGCAAACTTTTCAAGTAACATTATTCTCTCCTCATGTTCATCAATGAGGCCATGTGCCTCACTTAATTGATTCATGAGAGATACAAAGATAGATTTAGTTTCTCCTTCTAGTTTTTCCACAAAGTTTACTAAAGGGTCCTCCTCGACACAATTTAGTAGTGAAGGAATAGAGGAGTTTGCAAGTTTGAGTGTAGGAGTCACCTTTGGGGATATACCCTTGGCCATGAAGCACTTGTGACTCGAAGGGCCCTTGTTGTCATTTGGGTTGGAGAATAGGGAGCTCAAGTTAGGAGGTATGACGCCCCTAGCCATGGCTGCCATACCTACTTGTTCTCCTTCACCATCACTCTCTTCACCGCCGGAGGTGTATTCGACTTCTTTAGCAATCAATTCCCTAGGAGGGCCTCTCTTGATGAAGTTCTTGGACTTGGGAATGAAGGTGGATTTCTTGATGAGTCTTGCTCCATTCTCAATTCTACTCTTCAAGGGACACTCGGCAACGAAATGCTCGGAATCTCCACAATTGAAACAAGTTCTTGCTTTCTTTGTGCTTGAGCCTTCCTTCCCTTTATTCTTGGTGGCATTGGATCTAAAGTCTCCTTTCTTCCACCACTTGTGTTGAGCAAGAGCCAAGCATTCTTCATGTGATGTCTTCATCTCTTTCTCGGAGACCTCATGAGTGGATCCACCATCATCACTTGAGTCATTATCTTCATGGGGAATGACCTTGGCCTTCAAGGCAAGAGACGCTTTCTTCATTCCGTTTACACGGGCCATGACATCATCAGAAGTTTGCTTCATGACCTTTAGAGTGATAAAGAGACCCAAAACATCATTGGGGGATAGGTCCAAGTAGTCGGCCCTTGCTTGTACTTCATCACCATGTTTTCATTGTATGGCATCAAGGTGAGTAGAAATTTCTCCTTGACCCAATTCTCCGTGCAATTCGTGAATCCACAATCTCTCATATCATTTACAAGAGCCTTGAGTCTTCTAAACATGTCTTCTATGTTCTCTCCATCACCCAAGTGAAAGTGTTCAACTTTTCTATGAATGATTGACTTCTTGGACCTTTGGAGGTTGACATTGCCGTCAAACATATCAACAAGACCATCATAAGCTTTCTTTGCACTTGTGAAGGACCGAATGTGCTCAACTCCTTCCTTTTCCATTGCCCTCTCCAACATGTGCAAAGCATGAGCGTTGAGTTTCTCATCTATGATGTCACTTGAGCTTAGATTTGCGGGATCCTTTGGCTCATACCATTTTTCAATAATTCTTCATATTTGCATTGAAGAGCTGCACATGTAAGACTTCATGGAAGCTTTCCAATTAGTAAAACGATGCCGATCCACCAAAGGAGGTGGACAAAGATGAGGAACATGTGGATGTTGAACATTAGGAGCATTGTTATAAGAAAGCCAAAAGAATTTCCACCACTACCATTTAAAGAAGCACCATTTATAGGTGAAGATGTTGCGGTTCCTTCTTTAGTTGGCATGGGGTTTCCTTGTTCATATAAGATAATCTTTTCACTAGGTTCTCTAGATGGAGATGTCAATTCTTTTATTAGTCCCTCCATCTTTTTCTCGGAATTTTCAATCATAGCTTGGATTAGATTTGAATCTCATCCATGGTGACGGGTTCATCGGCCATCATTACCTCCTCTTTAGGCGGTAAAGCCTTATATAAAGAGACGAGGCTCTGATACCAATTGAAGGATCGAGAGGTTAACTAGAGGGGGTGAATAGGTTAACTACAAATTTTAACTTCTTTTTCAAGTTAACAAGGTAATGCTCAAATATAGATTATCTATATTATGCAACTAGGTGAACAATCCTATATGTTGAGAAAGTACAACTAGCACAAGGTGAATAAATAACTAAGCTAGTAGTAACTAGTAAAGGTAAGTTGAGGAATAACCGAACATAATGACGCGGAGATTTATCCCGAAGTTCACTTCCCAATGGAAGCTAATCTCCGTTGGAGCGGTGCGGTGCCACCAAAGTGGAACACCGAGTAGGCCTCAAATGCCACACCGTATCTCCTTCGAGTCCTTCCACCGATGTGGATAGGATCGAATCACTATGTTGCCGTTGAGGTTGACAACTAGAACCTTTACAAGGATGAGGCACACTCCACAAGATTGGAGGGTCCTCACCAAATCCCAAGAGCCGCCAAGACTCCGAGAAGCAAGATCCACGAGCACAAAAGCACCAGGGATATCAACAAGGCTCCGAGCTCCGATGAACTAAGAGCAACAAGATTCCTAGCTCCAATGAACTAAGAATGAAAAGATCCCTAAGGGATGAGTGGGTGGATTTCTAATCGACTTGGTGGAGTTGTAGATCGGGGGTGTCTCCTTCAAATCCCAAAGTATCACGAGCTTTGGTTGGAGATTTGAGGAGTGCTTGTTCTTGAGCTTGAGCTTGGTCAATCAATTGTGGTGAGAGAGAGTATGAGTGGGATTGACAAAGCCAAGAGGTAGGTGAAGACCTCCTTTTATACGGGGACGAAATACGATCGTTGGGGGGGGGGGCAGTTTTCACCTCACAGCGCCCCCCCCGGCCTGGGGGCCGGCCTGGCCGGCCTGGGGCAGCCAGGGCCGGGTGCATACCCACCCCGGCCTGGTGCCCGGCCTGGGGCCGGCGTGGAGAGAGGGGGAGGCCGGCGTGGGGCGCAGCCACCCCAGCCTGGCAGCCCGGCGTGGGGGAGTGGCGAGGCCGGCCACCCACCCGAGCTGCCCGGCCTGGGAGCCGGCCTGGGGCCGGCTGGGGCAGCGTGGCGAGGCCGGCCCCCCACCCGAGTCGCCCGGCCTGGCACCCGGCCTGGGGCCGGCGTGGGGCGTGGCGAGGCCGGCGGGCAGCCACCAGCCCGGCCTAGTGCCCGGCCACCCCCCTTTTCCCTCTCTCTTTCTTCTTTCTTCCCCGTTTCTTCTTATTTCTTCCACATCTTTTTCCGTAGATTTTTCTCCCTTATTGCTGCAACTTGTATGAGGTTTACGGGTAGACATTTTCTGAGTATACTTAGAGAACTCGTTAGTCCATCCATATGTTGTAATCAAACACTCAAAATAGGATTTAGGAACTATGTTCTTTCACCCTGGACCACACGGTTTTCAAACAAATGTGGGCAAAGCCAAAACAAAACTCGCGGAAGCTGAATGTTGATGCTACTTTCAGTGAGGCTTCTTTTCCATGTGTAGTGGAATTTATAATCACGGATGACCATGGGGTCTTTGTGGCTGGAGGGGCAATCTTCCTACCCTATGTAGCTTCAGTTTCCATGGCGGAAGCACTAGCAATGAAACATGGCCCGAAGTTTGCACTCAAAAGGGGTGCAAATGTTGTAGAAGCCGAATCAGACTCGATGGATGTGATCCATTGCTGCTCGGGCCATGAAACAGATATGAAATCTGCAGCAGTGTATGCGGAGATTTTTTTTCAAGCACAGGAGCAGTATGATTAGTGGAGTATGCTCATTGCAAGAGAGATTGTATAGCTACGAACTGCTTTAGCTCACAACTCTATTTGGGTCGATGAACCCCCTAGCTTCCTACTACAAACTCTCCATGGGGGGTGTGGAGTGAAAATACTTTGACAGCCATGGCACACCGTATTGTTGGTGCGCCACGGGTATTGGCTTACCCGTGGCACACCAACAATACGATGTGCAACGGCTATCAGGGGGCACCCTAGCCACACCGACCACATATAGGCATGGCCGTCGCGTTTTTGATGCGCTCCGCTATGGTCTTACACGTAGCACGCAAAATTTGGTGTGCCAAGGATACTTAGCCGTCGCACACAAAAGTAAGGTGTGACATTCGCACCAGCTATATCCATTTTACTATTAGTGAGGATAGTGGCCAGGTGCCACTATGCTCTGAGTAGAATATACTACAGTATTGTATAATTTAGTTCTTGGATTTCACAAAAGAGATACACTCGCAAAGGTGTTATATAATAACCCATCAAATGTGGCATTCCTAAGAGATCTTGTTGGCCCCCCTAAATTACCAGTTGACTCTATGTACAAAGTGCTAACCTAGCAGGATGTGCATGTTGATAATAACAAAAAAAATAGGAAGATGAATATTACACTAAAAAAAAATTCTTTGCGCGGTATCGTCCTAATTCTCACAAAGGATGACCTTGCGAAATGCAATTTCCATGGAAGTAAAACATGGTGTCTTCTGTCATAAGGATGAGACGATTAAACACTTATTTTTCGAGTGTAAATTTTCTAGTTCTGTATGGTCAATCGTCCAAATACTTTCTACCTTCTACCCACCATGAAGAATTGCAAATATTTGTAGCAATGGTTTGATTGGCGTGGACCTTATGTTTAAACGACTTATAAGTTCTATATGGTTGTCGTGGATGTGTAGAAATAATAAGGATTTTAATGAGAGAATTCATCTCTTATGTAGATTATCTAGAGGAGTACAGCTACGCTCCGTTCTTGATCTCCTTTGCAACGTGTGGAGAATCGAGACCTCTGTACGGAGGTGCGTACATTATCCTATTCGTTTTCATAATTGCAAGTAAAGCTTAACCTATCCAGTTCTAGGTTAGCTGATGGGGATCCTACTATGTGAAGAAAGAATCGAGCAGGCAAGAAAAAAATCACGCACGCGTGTATATAGTACAAAATACCTTTTTTTAGAAAGTTTTATCAACCTTATGCTTTGTGGATTGACCTCGGAAATGCTTGATTGATATCAGAAATCTTTTTATCAAAAAACATATTTCTTTGTTTTACTTGTTTCCTTTACTTGGCATGTTCAGTTCTCCTTCTATTTTACGGAAGAAGTACAAGGACGATAAAGAACCAGCTCCGCCTTATACTTAATAGGAAGTCTATTATTAACTCTTTGATAGCAGGAATATTGACTTCAGAAATAAAAATAAAAGGAATTTCCACTATACAATGTTTCCTACTTGGTGTGTTCACAAGACCAGATGTACAATCCATTACAAACCCATCCAAAGTCGTGTTTAAGCGCCTATTTCCCTATTGATAATTCATTTTTCCTCATCAGTAAATCCCCAAAGATGCATACAACTCAAATCCCATTCCTGCATTCCGATTGAAAAAGATACAGCCGAGGATAACAACATGAAAGGGTTAACGAAAAGAACACGAAACTATTGTGTTTCCTAGACCATCCGGACTGGAAACCAAAAATTTACCAACTCACACAAAACTGAAAACTGAAATATCACTAACAAAAGTGCGCTGGAGCAGCCGCGACCCCTCTCACGTATGTACCATCGGATCGATCTTCAAAGAGGGGTTCCACAACAGCCCATTCTATAAGTAGATCCGTCTTAGTTCGAGAGATAAATTCAACCTCGTGTCCCCCACGAGGAATTACTTCCTTCTAGCATATCCTCTATTTCTTACCTGATTCCATTCTTGCCCCTTATTTCAATCGACATTTTCTTTGACTATTCGAGAAATCAAGGGTAGAAGTAGAGTGTCTTTGTTGATAATTATCTTTCTTGATAATCGTTAATGTATTTATTACAGTGAAAATGTTTCCCCCCAGGAGAGTCAGCCTATCGGCCTCTCCTCCCCCTTTCCAAAACTAAGGAATATTAGACTATACATGTAGTACTGGAATAGTAAAGTACCGGAGCAGAAGAAGACTGACTACTTGCTTCCCTCTAGATTTATCTGCATGCCGGGTACATCTAACAGATTTACACTACCGGCCGGGCGAACTGGTTTGCTTTCCGAACTACTTCCTATATCAGAACAGGAACAACTACATGCTCAAACTAAAATAACTAAACTGTGCAGAAGGATGGCCTCTCTCCGTTATTAAGTCTTCCCCTCCTTGACAAACCCTCCGGTCAAGCTCTCTCGAGGGACTTTCCACCAGAACATGGATGACATCATAATTTGCATATTGTCTCTCCCTCTTCATAGGCGGTTTTACAATTTCACATCATGATATGTAATTTGTCTTTTTTTTTATTGTTGGACGTGTGTTGTCTGTGTGCATCCTAGTTATGTAGAGTCCGGATGTAATGCATAAAACTCTTTAAGTGATAGAGGCCCACTTTATCAAAAAAAAAGTGTCTTATGTAATATCAATCACTACATACACGGACCCAGAGAGATTTCAAATACGAGCCATATGTGAGATATATCCAATTTTATATAATTTATTGTCATATGGCATAACAAATAGGACTAACCTTTAATCGGTTGTCTATGATATCGTATCTTAAAATGAGAATTAGTGTAGCAAGTATATTTCATTATGTGCACACCAGAACTCCAACCCACGGGCATCCATTTCAGGATTAAACCATGAATGCTTTACCAACCTTCACTTGCGCGAATAATGATTTGTCATTTGTATATATCATCCTATCTTGTGTAAATAGATAACAAGATGTTATCCCAGTTTACTTTTCATACGGTGTGTGGCACTGGCTCACTACGTCAAGTAGATGGAAAGCGCACACAATTACACAAATGAGAGGTCAAACGAGATTTTTATAAGTGAGAACAGCTCGCAATATGAACAAAGGAAGATCTTGATTTTGTGGATTTCCATGAAGTAACAACCGTGCGGCCTTGTAATCTACACCATGGAACCATGTGATCGTAGCAGCAAGCCCTACATGCCAATGATAAGGGAATGAATTCTTGGGAATTAAACACATGATAAGCCTGTTGACCAGTAATTTGTATGCTAATAGTTTATTTATAAATTTGAATTTTCTATATTGTAAAAGTTTATGTGATAAAAAAAATTGTAAGCACCCTACTGAAATATTTTTAAATACATTAATAGTTATGTTTACAAAATTTTTACCCTAGCATTGTCTTATGACACAAAATAAGTGTGCTTTGTTTGTTTTTCCATAAACAAGGCAATAAGATTCTCGTATTCATAATTAAAAAGGAGAGAAATATCCTCTTAATTAGAGAAACATCAGGTGAAAACCAAGATTACAACCCGTCCAATGGTCGGCCATTATGTACCACACCCATCGCCAACAGGAAACACCCACCACTGATGCAAAGTCACACACACCCTCAGAAGAGAATGGCCATTGAGGCTGTCCATAAGCAACATCGTGATCACCCATTGTCGTCTGCTCTAATCAGGTGTCTATGATATCCTATCTTAAAATGGGAATTATTGTCATCACAATGAAATTTGATTGTATAAACACCACAACTACAACCCATGGGCATCCATTTCAGCATTAAACCATGAACTCTTTACCAACCTTCACTACTGCGAATAATGTGTCCTCTATATATATCCTCATATCTATGTCTAAATAGATAACAAGATGTTATCCCAGTTCACTTTGCATACAGTGTAGCACTAACTCACCACGTCAATTAGATGAAAAGCACACACAAAATTGCACATAGATGAGAAGATGATGAGAGAGGCCGAAATAGATTAAAAATGTGAGAATAGGAGGCAATGGGAACAAATGAAGATCTTGATCTTGTCGATTTCCATGAAGCAGTAGGAACAGTGTTGCGGCGTTGTGGTTTGCACCATGGGTCCATGGCACCCTGTGATTGTAGCAACAAGCCCTGAGTTTTCGGGAATTGAACAAGTAATTCTTCGGTCGCTTTTTTGGATATTTACAAGATCTGTCATTTGTATGGCCATAGTCTATTTATAGATTCAAATTTTCCACGTTGTGAAATTACATGTGAGAAAAAAAAATTGGTATGTAAGTGCCCTACTTAAATACTTGTAAATACATTAGTAATTATGATTACAAAATGTTGACCGTAGTCTTCTCTTACGAGACATAATGAGAGTGTTTTGATTTTTTTGTAAACAAGGCAAAAATATTATCATATCATAATTAAAAAGGAGAGAATTACCCGCTTAATTAGAGAAACATCGGGTGAAAACCAATATTATAACCCGTGCAAAGGTCGACCGGTATGTACAACAACCATCGCCAACAGGACACACACGACTGAAGCAAACTCACAAACACCGGAGAGAAGAAAATGACCGTTGAGGTTGTCCATAAGCAACATCGTCATAACCCTTTTAGTTACTGGTTGTAATACGGATCGAAACTAAAGGCCCAAACCGTTCCGCCTGCCGTGCACGCTGGAAGTTGTTCCAATCGATCAAAAACTGAGAAATGCTACATTACACGAAAAAGTGCTCTCTTCTCTCTTCTTCCTCTTTCTCTATCCTTTCTTCTTCCGCATCCTCCACCCTGAATCCAAGAACTCGGTACGGGGATGTGCCCGCACATGGAAAGATCGTTCTCGATGTCGTCTACACGAACGACAGCGCCAAGGTCCCGGGTTTTCCTTCCGATTTCGACCGATGGCTTTAAGAGGATAAAGACAAGTTCATGGGCCTTGATCTCGAGTACACGGCCGATCAACAAGATGTTGTCGTCATCCAACTTTGTCACAAGAAACATGTCATGTTCTTCCAATGGGCAAGGTAATACAAAATTTGTAGGATAGGAAAATTGCATATGTTAGCAACTTGTGGCTGTTTGAATCCTATTGTAAAGTGCTTCTTTTGATTCATCTAGGATAGGAAAATTGCATAGAGTAGCAACATGTCCATTCGAAACCTGTATGGGAAAGGGCTTCTTTCGATTCATATATATATGATAGGAAAATTGCATAGGATAGCAACGCATGTCCATTTGAATCCTATATGGGAAAGAGCTTATTTTAATTCATATATATAGGATAGGAAAATTGCATAGGATAGCAACATGAATTCTATGGGAAGAGCAATTACTCGTCTTTTATTCATAGGAGAACATGTCATAGTTAATTTAGTGGCTTCTTTTGATTCATAAGGATAGGAAAATTGCATAGGATAGCAAACATGTCCATGCAATCACTGTCCAATGCTCGTGGAGTTCCATTTGTTGTTGAAGTGTAAGAATATATTTGTTGCGGCAGTATTTAACATTTGTTCCATTTGTTGTTGCAGTAGTGACAAGCACTTTCCAATACTCATAAATTTCCTTTGCAATAGCGACATACATTTTGCTAGCGTTGATACAACGAATGACAAGATAAAGATGATGCGCACATGGGGTATTGAGATACCAGATGCCTGCCACATTAATATTCAGGGCTTGTTCAGGTTTGAGCATCCCATGACTTTGATGGCTAATATGGCAGCCGCCGTGATCGACGAGGAGTAAGCTGATATGAAAAAAAAATTCCCCAAGGTCCAGCATAATTTCCGGAAGAAGACCACACTTGACAAAATCAATATTGAGTATCCAGCAATAGATGCGTACGCTTCATACGAGTTGTACCGCATGGTTAGAATCCTCAACTATGGGTATTGTCACCTAGCGCCCCAAGGGTCTCCTTCTTAAGGATATTCTGATTCGGAGGACGAGCGATGTTTGCAATGGCGAACACAATTCTATCTCTATTATTAGGTACTGCTTGGGGGTCTCTCGTGATCTGCAGGAGTAGTTTTTGCAGTTTCATATGTGTATCTTCAATTATATAGTCCTTTATGTAATGGATATCTAAATTATTATTTCTATTAATTATGTCCTTGTTTAAGTATGATGTGAGCAAGCTTTTCTGAAGCATTGTGATATATGTGCTGAATTTTTAGTATCACTTCATTCGAATTTGTAACTGCAATTTTAAGAGGTTGCACAAACAATATCCTAACTTGTTGAGAAGCCCTTGACTATAGTGTGTAGGATTATCTAATTTTACATTTGACCAGTAAAATGTGTGTACTTTCGTACCTGCTGTCCCAGATTAATTTTTGAGCTCATTTAAAATTTATTTAGAATTATAATACCCATTGGATTAATTTAACATATAGTAAATTCTGTAAATAATTTGGATATGTTTCCTTTAGCCAAATTTCTCCAAATGATAACCTTTTACCATTGAGACAAGAGCCCAACTTGTTTACGTGATTTTAGTTCATAAACATGTGAAATTGAATTTAGAATCACTAGTTATGAATTAAGTAATACTACCATAATTATTAAATATCATATATGCCCTTTTGTCCAAAATCAACATTTTATAATTAGAGATCAGACATAAAACTCTTCGGGTAATTTAACATGTTTAATCATTTGATGCCCAAATTTGGCATGTTTCCCCGAGAAACCCTAATTTCAACACGTTGACTTGGGTGACCCTATAATTACCTCCACTTAGTAAAGTCCTACACATGATGAAAAATATGATATGGAAGTCCTATTTGAACTTTTCTCATTTTTCTAATCGATTTAGACATATTATTTGTCAATTTTTGATTTACGGATTTAATGATGTGAATTATTCGATATTAAATGGAAAAATGCAAAAAAAAATTGAATTCAATATTATTATTACTTTTTTAATTTTGTTTAACTAAATAATTGTTTGGATTCACCCAATAAATATGTGTGTAATCATAGTTCAAGGGTTAACATGATTGACATCATACTATTTTCAGTAAAACAGTATTTGTTTCTTGGAAGCTATGAGGGAAGAAACTAAGAAGTTAACAGTGCTGAGAGTGGAGTAGCCTGAGGATGGGTGACCGATCGGGAAGTGTCACTATAATGAATGATTAGAGTTAAAAAAATAATTGAGATTAAAGGAGAATGATTGGAGTTAAAAATAATTGAGACTAAAGGAGAATGATTAGAGCTAAAAATAATATAGACTAAAGGAAAACCTAAACCACAAAATGAAAAAAAAATAACAAAAATAAAAAAATGGAAACAAAATCACAAAATATTTAGCTCCGGGTCATATTACCACCCGGGACTAAAGGTCCTCCCTCCCGCAGCGCCGGGCGCGGTCACGTGGAGGGTCTTTAGTTCCGGTTCGTGGCTAACCGAGACAAATTGGGGGGCCTATAGTCTCGGATGGAAATCCGGGACTAAAGCTAGTTACGGCCCGGGACTAGAGGCCCTTTTTGTACTAGTGATGAGCTTTGGCTCATCAATTATTGGGCAGGAATTTTCTGTAAAAAAAGGTTTATGCTTGACGTAAGCCAGTTGAAAATGAAAAAGCATAGTCAGTCATCTTTGGGTCGTCCAATCAAACCTAAGATCATGATCCGGAACTATTCAATCATTATAGCATAATCCCAAGGAAAATATTTTTGTTTGCACATTCACAACATCATACAAAAAATCCCGTGTTTTGTAAAAAAAATCAGGCGACAAATGTCATAGCGTTCCGAATCTACACATGCAACATTTTTTGTGTCTATTCAACGATAATCTATTTGTGACATCAAAATCATGAAAAGTAAATGCACTTATTTAGCAACGCAAAGTAATTGTAGCATGTCGCCCGAGTGTTACCAACAAAACACACAGAGGATCGCCATACATCAAAATAGCATATACACTACCGAAAATCCAAAGATTACTAACCTTCATACTGGGACACCAGTATCGTTGTCTCGGGCTCGCAGAAGCAAGCTGGGTCCGTCGGAGTACCTCAAAGCAGGTTTAAGCTACCCCTCACTCATTCCATGTAGCCCCTGATTTTTCTTGGATCTTATTGGCGTAACCTTGAGCTTCATAATGGAGTCGGCCAAGGGAACAAAGAGAGGAGGATGTATTGTGGAGCACAAGGAGATGACTGATTTCCAGGTTCTCTCGAGGGGAACACGTGAGAGGAAGAGTGGAAGGGAGGAAAGTACAAGCAACTACGAGGAGAGGGAGGAAGTGTGGAAAAAGAGGGTGGCATATAATACGGTGGCTCCTAGCCCAAATTAAGGTGGTGACAGATCAGTCAGGCAGCTGGTTTTAATCTTTTACCCTCTGAGCAAAAACTAGCGCACGATCCTGCAAATAATCGATGTTACATACATTTTTTTAGCCCAACTAAACATAGCACACAATATTCGCTTGCTTGCAGGATATATTGTTTAGCCCGCACAGAAAGAAATAGTGAATTTGAATTCAAGCACATGCGAAGCATCATAGACTACTATGAAAAACCCTATGTGTGGCGCACCAAAATACATATCCCTAGCGCGCCTAGGTGCGCCAAGCCTCCCACGCCACGGTTATTTCTTACTTGTGGTATACCAGTTTGGGTGCGCCACGGGTATGTCTGTTAGCCGTGGGGTTTTAGGTATGACCATATTGGAACACATGCATATGGTTTGCCCAAATATTTGATGTTTTATTATTATTATATGCAATTCCCACGTTATTATTATTACATGATCCTTGTTATCCATGCAACACCGTCCATCCATTCCCTCTATGCCTACGGTACTCACATATTTTTGTTTTCCGTGATTGCTACTTTTGTTACTATTTTACTACTGTTGTTATTTTATTTCTACTGCTGCTATAAAACTGTTATCACTGATAAATTGTTGCGACCAAGTTTACTTTCAGGTGCATCTGAATTGACAACTCAGTTGTTAAGGCATATAAATATTCTTTGGCTCCCCTTGCGTTGAATCAATAAATTTGGGTTTTACTTCCCTCGAAGACTGTTGCAATTCCCTATACTTGTGGGTCATCAAGACTATTTTCTGGCGTCGTTGCTGGGGAGCATAGCTTTATTTATTTTCTCACTTGATCGTGATATTGTTTGCTGCAAGCCATTCATCATGGGCAAGACTCGTGATGGAAAATTTCCTATATTACCATCCACTACAAGGAGAGGTACAACTCTGAACACCCTGTTGCTCTTGATTCACCGTCTATTATGAGTAATCTTCTTACTCCACTACATGCTACTGCTACGTCTGCTGATTCTGAGAATGCTTCTGATAGTTTTGATGATGCTTCTACTGTGCTTGATGATACTGGTTTTCTAGGTCCTTTCCTAGATGGTACTATTGCTAAATCCAAACAAATTGAAAATGCTGAAATTTCTATTGAGAATATTGGTACACCTGTTAATTCAACTGAGCTTATTGATGATCTTGATGAAACCTATATTGAACTTAATTATGATTTTATTGAAGAAGCTCGTGCTACTTCTAGTGCAAGTGCTCTTAAGAGTCTTCTTGCAAGACATGTTGTGAAATATAAATCCTCTCTTAATGCTAAGTTTGCCACATCCCCCATACACATTATAGACAAGGATTATGATTTCTCTTTAGGTTTATCCTAAATATCTATTGTTGGTAAGGAACCTTTTTGTGGAGCTGAAAGTAAAAGTGCTATGGAACACATAAATGAGCTTTCATCTATGCGTATTTTATTTTCTGATGATACTAAGTTGCGTACTTATTTTGTTACCAAGATTTTTCCTTTTTCATTAAAAAATGAAGCTAAAACTTGGTTTAACAATCTGTCACCTGGATCTATTACTAGTCCTATGGATTTAATTAATTCTTTGTTTCAAAATTATTTTCCTGCTAGTGCAGAACATGTTGTTGTGCAACAGATCTTTAACTTTGAGAAAATTAAAGGAGAAAAATTACGTGAATCTTGGAGAAGGTTTTGTTCTTTAATAAGAGCTTTCCCTGGTTATCCACTACCTAAAAATGAGCTCCTAGATATATTTTATAATGGACTAACTATTGAATCTAGGACATACCTGGATAGTTGTGCTGGTTGTGTTTTCAGGAAAAGAACTACAGAAGAAGGTGAGGAATTAATGGCTAAAATAGCCAAAAATATTGATGATTGGAATATACCTGAGCCTACACCTACACCAGAGGCAACACCAATACCAGCACCCAAGAAGAGAGGGATGATTGAATTAAATGATGAAGTGATGAAGGAAGCCAAGAAATCTGTTAAAGAGAGGGGTATTAAATCTGAAGATGTGAAGAATTTACCTCCTATAGAAGAATTATGTAAGCCTATTCCTCATCCATCAATAGTTGAGGTACACTCTCTCTAATACTTTGATAATAGAGATATTCCCTACTCTAAACCACATGATCAATGCTTAGATGAATTTGATAATTATGTTGTTAAGCAAGATAATTTTAATATGAGAATGCAAAATCACCTTATGGAAAACTCTTGAGCTATTGATAATTTGCGTGGTATTATTGAAAGAACATCTAATGATGTTAAAATGATTGACAAACATTTACAAATGGTTCAAACTCAAATTGATCAACTTACTTAAGTGCAAAAAGACATGCTAGCTAATGCTTCTAGAGATAAATATGTTTGTGAAATAATTACTAGAAGTGGTGTTTCTACTCAGGACCCCGTGTATCCCGAAGGACATCCTAAAAGAATTGAACAAGATTCTCAGAAACCTAAAAACAATAGTTCTCCTTCTAAGAAAAAGAAGAAGAAACATAAAAAATGTTGTAGAATCTCCTGAACCTGCTAAAGATCCTAATAGTATATCTATTTCTGATGCTGAAACTGAAAGTGGTAATGATAAAAGTGATGCTTCTGATAAAGAAGAAACTGTAGCTGAACCTAAAAAGAAAACTAAAACTACAAAGTATACTAAGGAGGATTTCATTGTCAATAAACATGGTAAAGAAAGAGAGCCTTGGGTACAAAAAGCAATGCCTTTTCCTAATAAGAAACACAAGTCTAAGGAAGAAGAACATTATAACAAGTTTTGTGAGTGGATGAAACCTCTGTTTTTGCAAATCCCTTTGACTGATGCTATTAACCTGCATCCTTATTCTAAATATATGAAAGATATTATCTCTAACAAAAAGAAATTCCTAATGAGGAAATTTCCACTATGCTTGCTAATTACTCTTTCAATGGCGTTCCAAAGAAGTTTGGAGATCCTGGTATTCCTACTATCCCTTGTTCTATTAAAAATAATTATGTTAGAACTGCTTTATGTGACTTGGGAGCTGGAGTTAGTGTTATGCCTTTCTCTCTTCATAAGAGACTCTCTCTTGAAAAATTGATACACACTGATATATATTCTCAAATGGCTAATAAATCTACTTCTATTCATGTTGGTATATGTGAGAATGTTCCGGTTCAAGTTGGTACTAATTGTTTGATATTAATTGACTTTGTAGTGTTGGAAATGCATGAAGATGATAATATGTCTATTATTCTTAGGAGACCATTTATTAACACTGCAGGGGCTGTTATTGATTGCAATCAAGGAATAGTAACTTTTAATGTCAATGATAAAGAGCGTACTATTTATTTTCCCAAGAAGATTGGTAGAAGATATGGTTTTAATTCAATTGAAAATATTGAGACCATCAAGATTTTAGAATTTTATTGTCCCATTCCAGTATCACCGAAAGAATATGAAATTATTATGATTGGGACTATGTCTATCAAGGTTAAGGTAACATAATTATTTAGTGATGAGCAGAGTTTTTCTTCATATAAAAATTATTCTGGTAACAAGACTTGATCACCCTTGTTAACAAAATGATTTTGAATGAAGAGGACAATGTTTTCACTATGTTTTCACCTTCCCCATTATGTTTTCACCATGTTTACTTCTGTTATCACCTTGCTACTTTAGTACAATCATGTTTCCATCATCCATACTTTTGTTTTCACAGTGATTTCTCTTGTTTTCGCCTTGTTATGTTTGTTTTCACCAACCATACTTTTGTTTTCACCACTTCCACCTTTATTTTTCTTGGTTATTTTTCCATTGGAGTGTCATAGAACATCTTTAGTTCTAGTTTTGGTTTTGTTTTCCACCCTATCACTTTTGTTTTTCTGGTCTTTATTAATTATTAAAATTCTGGAAATACCTCAAAAATAAAGTTTCTCAAAAAATTATAATAAATTTTTACGTCAAAAATGAGGCAGAGAGCCACCTGGGAGACCCCAGGGGGACCCTCCCGTCAGGCACACCATGGGGTGGCGCGGCCTGTCCCTGGTGGCGCCTGCACATGGTGTGGGCCATCCTGGCCCTCCACTTATTCTCTCCACTGCCAAAGTGCTCTCTCTCACCTCCCAAACTGAAAACATTTCCTGGAAGCTGTGTTCTTGTTGTTCTTCCTATGGATTTTCGATCTCCTTCTTCAGCCCATCATTTGTGTTGATTTTTGGTGTGTTTGATCTCCGGTATGTGACTCCTCCGATGATCCAAGTAGAATTTTATTTAGTGGAGTATTTCTTCAGTATTTTGGTATTGTAGGTGACAGCGTATGTGAGTTTGCATGCTTGATTTGAGTAGAAATAATTTAGTTTTGATGCATGTTTAGCTCTCCTATAAGTCTCTATAGTAGTTTCCACCTTATAATTGCTTGAAATCAATTATTGTGATGATTGTTGAAAAATTTCAGAAATGGACAACCATAATTTTGGAGAGATATTTAGGAGTGATGCTCCTAGGAGAACAAGGCCCTCACGTTCATCCACTTTAGTGAGGCCATCATATAATGAAGACCTTATTGCACCTAATATTGACCATGCGGGAGGTGATGGTATCGCTAATCCCTCTAGCTTTCCTTGTGTTATGTTTTTAAGAAGTGCAGGTTTGTTAGATGACTTTCTAATGCTTGTTGAAAGAGTTGGTTTAACCAGCTACATGGAGGATGAAAGTATTCAGTATCCCAATCTCACAAAAACTTTTGTTGAGAGTTTTAAATTTCAGAACACACATTTTGGTCCAACTATTGCTTTCAAGTTATATAGTAGTCATGTTTCTTTTCCCTTGGAGAATTTCTGTGCCATTATAGGTATCAACGCTTCCGGGACAGCATGGAGGATTCAGGATAAACCCGCAGATCCTATGGCGCTCTACCGACAAATCACCAACGATGATGGTCATTCATCTCAGCGTGGGAAGATAAGGAACATCCAACTTCATTCCCTTAGATATTTTACTTACTATCTTGCTACTAGTATCCTTGGTAGGGAGAACACTAGCGACATTTCTAGTTACCACATTGCTTTCATTAATGTTGCGCTTAATTGTAGCACCAAGTATAACCTTGGTGCACTTGTTGCATGCCGCCTTGCTGATAAGGGTCCTATTTTTGGGGGCATTATTGCTACACGTATAGCAACTTCTTTGTTTGTTTCTTTTATTGGTTTGCTTTCTTTTCTTGTTTCGGTATAGTTTTCAAAAATCCAAAAATATTTTGCTTTGTTTGCTTGTTTCTTTATGTTCTTGTTTTAATTCAAAAACCCAAAAATATTTGTTGTTCTTCTTTGGTTTTGTAAAGTTTGCTGCAGAGTTCACAGGACTTCCGTGTCTCCATTGGAGCTTGATTATCATTCTATATTATTCAATCCATAAGTGAAGAGCAGTAATGACGATTTACGACAATCCGAGTTGTGGTGAGAGGCTGGTATGAACTCTATTTGTTTTATTTTTGTACATATACTCATCTATGTGAATATGCTTAGTCCATTCATGTAAGGTGTATGTTAATTAGTTGATACTTAGTAGTTCACGCTCTCTCATGTTTAGTTCCAACTTATTAATATAAGATAGCATGTCGTATGGATGTTTGCTTGCATTGTTTTATTCATAGAAGGGTATGACATTGTGGTATCTACCTCTGATTGTTTTGCTTGAATCGACTTGGCACATGCTCATGCATGCATAAGAATGAAAACAAAAGGTCAATTAATCCTTGATGATTTATTTTGCCTCAGAGTATTTGCATCACTTTTATGCCCCTGTTAATTTTGTTTTGTCGCAAGCATGATTATGATAGTTGTTGCTCCCTTGATTGTCGCCCCCTACCTATTGCTAGCCATCACCTATACTGAGTATGAGCTCTACTCGTGCATCCAACTCCCAAAAACCAAAGTTTTCCAAATGTTTCCACCGTACCTACCTAGATGTGGTATTAACTGCCACTCCAAATAAATTGCTCATGTGCTAACTTTAAAACCTTCTAAAAATTATTCTTGTTTTGTGCCCCTGTTTTAGCTCATGAGGACGTAAATAGATAATAATTATCTCACTTGTTGATTGGATTTCACACCCTTCACTAGTGGCTTCATCCGCTTATCCAACTGATAGAAGAGCTGGCAGCAGGGTGCCCAGCACCAAATTATTACAAAAAATTCTCTTCATTATTTTTGTCCCTGATTTATCAGGCAAAGCATAATTGTGTAAACAAAAGAGAAAAAGGGATGACTTTCTACGCCAGCTGCGTCCTTCAAATGGGAGCCGCTCTTGTGAAATCTATTTGGCTTGTGACGTACTGTATTTTGTGTTTACCATTCGTTGACATAAGCATACACCTCTCTAAAAAAATGTTTTCAATACCTTTGTTCAATAAAATAAAAGCTCTAGCACATGACTGATCCATGCTTCCCTCTGTGAAGGGCCTTTCTTTTACTTTTATGTTGAGTCTTCACTTTCTCACTTTATGGACCTTCTTGAGAGCAATGGCTGTTATTCTTAGTGTAATGTGCTTGTCCCAGAACACGGTTAATTGTGGTATAACTTTGATACTTATATCTTTGATATCTTTATTTCTAGTCTTCATTTGAACTTCATAGGTTCCCTGGCATTTATGTTTTTCTCCACTCTTAAGGGCAAGCAAGTACACTTTATCGTACCCTATTATGAGCATTGCAATCCTGCAGATTGATGTACTTCATGTTGTCTATTACTGGTTTGTTGGCATCTTTTCATGGCTTGCATAACTGCTGGGTAACTTTTATCTTGCATACATCTTATTATGAATTGCCTCGGCACTTGATCCTGTAGTGAGTATATTTACATCATATGAAACAAATGTGTTCATAAAAATCTTTTATCGCACTTAGTTCTCACTGAATTGCTTGAGGACAAGCAATAAGCTAAGCTTGGGGGGAGTTGACACGTCCAAAACATATCTCCTTTTTCGAACACTTTTCTTATTGTTTTCTTCTAAACTTTTGAGTTTTGGATACCACTAACACAGACTAACGTTGTTTTCAGCAGAATTATCTCGGTGTCTCGTTTTTGTGCAGAAAAATCAACTTTCGGGAAATTGCCCAGAAAAGACCCCATTGGTCCTAAAACACCAGAAGACCCCGAAAGCTAGAACGAGGCCAGGAGAGGGGCCAGGAGGGGGCCACACCACCCCCTGCCCCCCACCTTGGTCGCGCCGCCAGGTGGTGTGGGCCACCCAGGCACCCCCTCGGGCTCCCTTTCCGACTACTTATTCCCCGAAAACCTAAAACGTAAGGCGGTTCGTCCTATTCCATAGAAACACAACAGAGCGTCGTCGCCACTCCGAAACTCAATTCGGGGATCAGAAGTTCCGGTTCTCGCACCCTGCCGGGACGGGGATTCGAAGGAGATCATCGCCATCGACACCGCCACTCCTTCTCCATCAACCATCCATGTTTCCCCCGTCCATGAGTGAGTAAACCCTGCTGCCACGGTCTGGTAGGACAAAAGATGTTGTGGAAGTTTCTCATTGCGACCACGTATGACTATATTGGAATACATGCCTATGGTTTGCCTAAATGTTTGATGCTTTATTATTATCTGCAATGCCCACGTTATTATTATTACATGATCCTTGTTAGCCATGCAACGCCCGTCCATCCATTCCCTCTATCCCTACGGTACTCCCATCTTGCTGCTTTCCGCGATTGCTACTGTTGTTATTATTTTACTACTGTTGTTATTTTATTTCTATTGTTGCTATAAAACTGTTACCACTGATAAATTATTGTGAGAAAGTTTACTTTCAGGTGCAGCTGAATTGACAACTCAGTTGTTAAGGCATATAAATATTGTTTGGCTCCCCTTGTGTCGAATCAATAAACTTGGGTTTTACTTCCCTCGAAGACTGTTGTGATCCCGTATACTTGTGGTTCATCAAGGGGTGTACTAATTTTAACCACCAGTACCGTCCGGCTCCTTGCTAGATCATGCATGATCACATCCTCTTCCTGGTAGGCTGGCAGAGCGGGCGCAGCTACAACCTTTGGCTCGCGTGAATCTATCCCAGGATCATCAGTGTGTCGTGGCCCAAGTCAGCCCCTGGCCCGCGGCTACATCCTAAACACCACCGTCCTCGTTCATTTTTTCCATCTTTTCACGCACACGCAAATGGAAAGCTCAGATGACCCTGGGCTACACCCTCACGAGTTAGTTGGTCGATAGGGATTCCATATGTCCCACCGATGGAAGAACGCTCAATCTTGGTTCAGGAGGTAAAGAACTCGCTCCCAGGGGCGTGAGTGGGGGAAAAACACCATCATTAACCGATGGCAACTCATCCACATCTGTTAGCATTTTAATTGAAGACAACCGGTCTCAAACACATACGGACATGACATAATATCTTCCAACCACGATCCATAAATCGGACCAAGCACTCAACTAAGCACGACTAAGCAATTAAGTAGCATAGCAGTATTTCGGGCCAAACAACAATACTATGGATATTAGGAAGGGAAATAGGTAATGGTGTCTGGAATAAAATGCAACTACTAGGATACAGTACGAAAACATTTCAATCGAATGCAATATTATGGTGGATAAAATACTTGAGGGAAAGACATAGGAGTAGAAAGATGCTCAAGAAGGGGATTTACGCTTGCCTTGTTGCGGTGAAAGAAGTAGGGATCGTCGAAGAATTGAAGTAGCTCTTCAACTCCTCGATCTACCAAAGCACAAACAACACCGGAAATGGAACAACATAAATAACAAAACAACATGTGCAATGCACAATCATGATGACATGACATTTTAATGCAACTATTAGATCATGTACATGATCTTCATGTTAAATGATTGCTCCCAAATAATAACGCATTATTTGGCACACACTCATATTTACCTTAGTGGTATACTAATTGTTACTAACAAGACCAACACCTAAATAATTTCTACACAAGCATGAAAATGATATCTTCTGATAATAATTGAAGTGCTTAACATTTTGGTATGTTTTCCATAATTTTTTGGATAAGTAAAATAAGTTTGCTCAATTTGGATTAACAGAACAAAAGTTATGAATTTTCAAAGTTTCCATTTTTATAGGACATTTCTGTAATTAATTATTTAGTCAAAATTTGGAACACAACTCTGGTGCCAAAATGATACTAACAGGTAGATCTCGTCAAGACCTATATATAGAAGTTTGAATCACTACATTTGGAGCCATTTTGAATAAGTTATTCATTTTAGAAGTAATGAAATGAAACTGCATTTATGTTTTCCTGAACAAAAAATCTGAAAAAACGTCTGAACTGTTTTTGCATCGGGCTGTGGGTTATCCGGTGCCACTGACGCGAAGGGCCAGGGCCACACGGAGGCGCGAGTGACACCACCCGGGCCTCCAGGGACGACGACAAGTGGGACATGGATTTCCGGTAGGCGGGAGGATTCGAACACACGACCTGCCTTGCCCGCGGAACGGCCATGATTCGCTGACCGAAAGGTCAACCGTGACTTTTTGTATACACAGGGCGCGGGTTTAATTTAACAAGTTCATCCGTGTTGCTCTTCCCTGACGAAATTGAAGAACATTTTCAGAGACAGAGAAGCTCGGTACAACGTTCATGCCGGACAAGAAGGCGACCGGCGCGACCTCTAAGGCATACAAACCAGAAGGAAAACAATGGGAATCGGACCGGGACCTCACCCTCGACGCGTGGGTGCCCTCGGTGTAGCCGGAGGTGGTCGGAGACGGTGACAATGGCGTTGTGAAGGTGATTGGCCGGTTCGGACAAGACGACGTCGATCTCCCCAACGATAGCGGCCCGTATTAATTCCTTTGGCGTGGAGCTAGAGGACGGTGTGGCGGAGCTAATGGTTCAGTCGGATTTTCTCGAGGATGCTTCTAATGCTGGCAACGAGCTCTTCCATCTCGGCTAAGGTTTTGACCATGGAAGAAAACGAAGAGAGAGGGAGCATGGTGAGCAGGGGAGAGAGAAGGAGAGGCTGAGGGGTAGTAGGGGGCCTCTTAGCGCGTCCAGGGCACGGCAGGGGCTCCGGGCAACGCCCTGTCGACAGTGGCGCACATGGCGTCATGGCCGTCTCCTGTTCGCTACAAAGGAAGATGACATATTTCTGGAAAACCCCCTGGGATCTTTTCTCTTTTCTATTTTCTGCATTTCTGCCTCTCTAATTTGCTATTTTACACCCTCAAATCAACCCCAAATTTTGTGCAAACTTGTGGACAATTATTATTTACCAAGTTGAACCACTGGTAAAATATTGAGATCATTTGGCCAAGTTTGGTAGAACAAACTTGTTTTAATTTTGATTTACTGATGTGAAGGAAAATAATGTTTTCAGGGCTTTAAACAAATCAAAACTTGATGAAAACCTGTATGTTACCCTCATTTATTATAATGAGTACTTGGTAAAGTTTTGAGCTCAATTGGAGAAATTTTTCAGAAGTAACTTGTTTGAGTTTCTAATTTCTGGCAATTCTGGCATTTTCAAATAGTAGCAAAAGATCTGGAATTTGTTTTCTTCAACCAAAGCTTGCCAAAATATAAGTGGGGAGGCTTACCATAGCGAGGTAAAAAAAACACCACTTCTGTTTTGAAGTTTGTAAAGCTTGGAAAACAATTAAAATCAAATTGGGTAAGCAATTTTGAATGCCTTTTCTTTTGTAACTTTAGGCAATGTTTCTTATGTTTTCACAACCTTCATAAGTTAAATCTTAGAACTTTATTGAAAAGTATGGAAGCTCAAGAATAATATGTCTTGCCCTTTTAGCAATTTCAATATATTAGGAAATATTGCCAGGATGGCATTTGAACAATATGTTGAATATTTTAAGAGTGATGTTGCCACCTCCTTAATTCGTTTTCAACATTTTCTTTATTTGAAAATAGCAATTTATTATGGATGCTATTATTTTACTCTGGAGTTTCCTATTTGGGCAATTGCATTAATAATGAAATTTTGTTTTGAATTGACCCAAGTAAGAGTTTCTCAATTTTCATTTCTTGTATTTTGTCAAGTTAAGATGGATGCTTATGATGCATGCTCAAATGAAAAAGTGAACATTTTACCCAAATTTTGTAGTATCTTTCTGTAGCAGCCTAGGTTTGTTACAGTAGGCTAGACACAAGATCACGAGGGGACGGTCCTACGCCCGTGGCAGGGGCGGCCGGACCGGCATGGCGTTGAGATCTGGTGCACCTGTATTGCCTCCGCGGGCTTGTCATCGACGGTACTTTGACTAGTACATGGGGAGGAGCGCCCATAGTCAAACCCCGCAGATGTAGGCGTTAAGCGTCAAACTGTGTTACCAAATCTGGGTGTCGTGTTTGTTGTGATTGCTTGGCCTCGGTAGATCGATTATGCACCTCCGATTTGTAACAGGAGAGTTGGGCAGAGAAGGGCGAGAAGTGAAAAAAGGACACCTGGAAGCCTCCCCTGACTTCCTCTTCCCTTGCCACTATCAAAGGGTGTCATTGGGAAAAAGTCAAATGGCATGAACAGTGTTGGGGTTCTTCTACTCATGGAGAATTTGTGTTTGTAGTGTCGATGGTGCGAGAGTGTGCCTGCACGGTCAGGTTTAAGGATGCTATGCTAGTATAGACGCTGGCATGGAGAGGATGGTGTCCTACTAGACTTTGGTTTCCTATGGACTCCTATTTGGTGAATGGCCATCAAAGAGGAGATGACAAATCGGATCCGCAACCATACGAGTATATAGCTAGGGCGGGCAACTCAGTAGTGGCACCTTATCCGGCTAGTTGTTGTTGTGGTGGAACATTCTAGGTAAGCGGGCCGTTCTCCACGGATCTAAGAGATTGCTACCACCGGATATGATCGTAATCTTTGGACCAATCTTCCCCTTTCCCGTTTAAAAGGATAAGTTGTGAAACCCTAATGTTTAGTTGTGTATTGATTTGATCCTCGTGGGGTATGGGGTATATAACGAGGTACGGAACTTGTTGACCAAGAAGGCTATGACTAGAGTCACATGATTTTCGAAACTTCTTGTGATATTCCATGCTTTCTAGAACTTCTTGTGATAATGAATATTTTGTTAGGTGTCGATGATACCCCTATCTTTATTGAGGGATTTCTATAGAGATTAATATTAATTAAGCACACACCAGCGCACTAGAACTCACATGAATTCATTTCGTGGTTTATACTTAATGGTTTACCAACCTTCACTTGTGTGAATAATGCTTTTCCATCTATATATAGCATCATATCTTATCTTAATATACATAGATAAAATGTATTGTTCCATTTTACATTTTATACGTTGTGACACTAGCTCACTATGTCAAGTAGGTGAAAACCACACACAAAGATGAGGAGATGATGAGAGAGGCCAAAAAAAAATTTAAAAAGAAAATTGGAAATAGAAGGCAATGGGAACAAAGGAATATCTCACGGCTTTCGAGTTTCTTGAGGCAATTCCTACCTTTTTTGCTAAAGCACGTATGACGTTGCATTGTTGTTAATCATGTGAAGCGTCGTCTTCGATTGTGCAACTTGCTCCACTCCATTGACCCCCTACTCCTACAATGCGCCTACGCTAGGCAGGTCTGGTGGAAATGCGCAAATAGGCTGAGAATCTAGATCCAAAAATCCCACCGTGGAGGATACTTTGGAGAACCGGTGGCTGGATGTTAGAGCTCGATTCAATGGCAAATAGAGAAAATTGGGGGACTTCACCATTACTCTGGTTTGCTTATTTGGAATCAGCGAAACGCAAGTCTTTGGCAACATGAATCAATGATGTGACGAGGAGTCTCTAGCGGCTAGGATAGTGCAAGACATGAGACTTTCGGTAGCCGCTGGAGCTGGAGACAGAGATCTAGTTCTGGAGTAGTTCCCTATGCTTGTAGTGGAGTGAGTGTGTGTGCGCGACAGCCGTGTGCTTTGGTTCTCGGGCTGTCGGCAATTCTATATTTCAACTCTTCTTCTATAAAAATATGGTATGCAATTGCATACTCTCAAATAAATGGGATATAAAAGTATATGTGAGATAAATTATATTCGGCTTTTCAGTACCCTACCTAACTATTTGCAAATATTGTAGGTGTTAATTTGACCCTAGCGTTATGTTACTTGACAAAATGACAGGTTTTTATTTTGAAACAGTGCAAGAAATTTACCATGTTCATTAAGTAAGAAGGAGACTATTGGCTGGTTGATTAGAGGAAAACAAGTGAAAACGCCCATTTCATCGCGTGTTTACCTGCTCCATGGCCTTCTCCAACTTCATGTTCTTCATCCTCCTTTGAATGCACCATCAGTCCATTGCTGGAGGGTCAAGATCGGCAACCCGCTGGGACAAAACTGCGTCTTCCTTCTCTGCACCAGCACCATGGCACCCTGTGACATAGCAGCCATCCCTACACGGCGATATCACTGTGCAACATAAGGGGATGATATTTCGGGAATACACACTTGAGAATCTGCTCAAAATAACACCTTTTGTCATTATTTTGGATATTTACACGATCTTCAGATAAACCTTCAACCAGTAATCGGTATGCTAATATTCTAGTCATACAATTCAAATTTGGTGTATTTAAATAGTATATGTGAGATAAATTATATTTGGTTTTACGTATCCTAAATCTCTATCTCTACTATCTTTACTAGTACTAAATTGGACAGGTGATTGTTCCTGGTGGTACCTGTGTCGTTTCTTGTCGTCCGCCCATCGCCCCAAGTTTGCCATATCGGTGGATGTGTTAATAAAGTGGTGGTTGTTTTGTTGTCCTTAACCTCCGCCCACCACAACTACTCAAGTCCCCCATATGGCCAAGTCAAATGTCCAGTATAAGAATCACATAGAACCCTCCGAAAAAAAGCGAAGACCAGCTGTGTAAACATGCTAATTGATGCATAATTTTCTTGCGATGGAATCTAATTGACGCAGAGCCTACTGACAAGTAGCAGGTAGGGTGAAACCTTGTGTACCGAGAGATGTTAGAGAAGATTAAAGCACACATGCCATTTTACTATTATGGTTTACTATTTAGAATCCGTTGCATCGCGCGGGTATTGTCTAGTATATATATATAAAGTTTGAAATGGTGATGGTACGACCACTACTGGCCTTCTATTTAGAATCCGCCGATTTGGTGGTCTAGATTTCTCCTGGCATTCTATTCCTCCTCATGGTAGGTCGAGTGGCATTTTACTTGGCGCCAAATCGGATTCTATGGATATGTTGGCATTTATGCATAGTGGTTTTTATATAAAATTCCATGTGCGTAATAAAGCTGATAATTTCATATTGAGTCTGGTTGTCGTATATGGTGTCGTTCAAGAAGAGCACAAAGAAGCTTTTATTCGTGAGTTGGTAAACTTGGCTAATCATAATCTGTATCCTATTCTAATAGGTGGTGATTTTAATATGCTAAGATTTCCACACTAGAAAACTAAAGGGAGATTTGATAGACATTGGTCTTTCTTATTTAATGTCGTCATTGAAAGGTTAGATTTAAGAGAGGTTCACATGACCGGGAGGTAGTTTACTTGGGCAAATAGCTTCCCAGAGCCTACATACGAAAAACTGGATCGTGTACTGATGAGCACCAATTGGGACGATAAATACCCACTGGTTATTGAGGCACTATCTGATCATGCCCACATTCTTATTTCTACATGTACATCGAAACCTAGCTTACAGCCTCGATTCAAATTTGAATTAGGATTGCTTTTGCGAGATGGTTTTGATGAACTAGTTAAGAAGATATGGGCTAAGACAGTGGCTGGGGATACCCCAATCCGAAGATGGAATAATAAAATGTGCAATGTGCGAAAATATCTTCGGGGTTGGGCTAGACACACTACTGGAATGCTATAAAAAAGAAAAAGAGTGTTTGTGTTCCATTATTGATGAGCTTGACCAGATTGCGAAGATACGGCTATTAACATCACGGCATATTGAGCTTAAATCCCAATCCAATGCGCAAGTTGCCACTATGCTGCGAGAGGAAGAGCTCAAATGGTACCAACGATCTAAGGCAAAATTCATCCTTGAGGGAGATTCGAATACGAGATATTTCCATAATGTTGCCAATGAGCGACATAAGAAGAAACATATACACTCTCTCAATCAGGAGGAAGACCTGATCAAAGGACAGGATCAGCTCAAGGCTTATATTGCGAAGTACTATAAAGGTCTGTTTTGGGCTCCGGAAGAAGGTAATCTTTCCATGGATGACTCACGAACGGATGATATTCCCCAAGTCTCTGGCGAGGAGAATGTCTTTCTTATTTGTCCCTTTAGTTAATAGGATATTAAGAAGGTTGTTTTCACAATGGAGCATAATAAGGCAACAGGTCCAAATGGATGTCCTGCGGAGTTTTACCAACATTTCTGGGAGAGATTGATATGTTCGGATGTCTGCACGTGGGACAACTTGATCTGTTTCGCCTAAACTTTGGGGAAATCGTGTTGTTACCTAAGATTTTGGAAGTGGAAAGGATACAACAGTATCACCTATCTTCCTCCTTAATGTTTGTTCCAAAATCTTTACGAAAGTTACAACCATCAAGTTAAACACGGTAGCAGAACATGTGGTTAAACCTACGAAAATTGCGTTTATGTAGGGTAGTAATATCCTAGATGGTGTTGTGGTTTTACACGAAACCGTCCATGAGATGCATACTAAGAAACTTAATGGTGTAATTTTCAAAATTGACTTTGAAAAAGCCTATGATAAAGTGAATTGGTCGTTCCTCCAACCGAATCTGAGAATGAAAGGATTGTTGTACGAGTGGTATGCTTTGATCCATCGGTTTGTGTCTAGAGGTAGTGTTGTTGCCAAAGTCAATGATGACTTAGGCAGATACTTCCAAACACAAAAGGGATTAAGCCAAGGTGATCCCTTATCAATGATATTATTTAATATTATGGCTCATATGTTAGCGATCATGATTGAACAAACTAAAGAAAATGGCCAGACTAAAGGGGTGGTTCCGCACCTTGTGGATGGGGGACTATCAATCCTTCAATATGCATACGATACGATTCTTTTTATGGATCATGATCTGGATAAAGCTACGAATCTGAAATTAATATTATCAGCATTCGAAGAATTATCTGGGTTAAAGATTAATTTCCATAAAAGTGATGATATGGGGTGGCCCGATCTTCTCAATGAGCTCTCTCGAATTGGTGGGTGTATGGTAAGATAACTAGAGCTACACTAAAAAATCTCCTCGGATAATCCCTATTGCCAGTGCAACAAAAATCAATCCCTTTGGATATTCTCAACTACACACTCTTGCACACGCAATCAAAGACTACGAATGGTCTTGTATCCCTTTATTCCAGTGGAACAACAATATATCATGCAACTTTGCAATGGTTACTTTATGATGAATACTAAGCAGCAATACAATCTAGAGGCTAGGGTTTCTTGGTTTAAACTTGGTCTACTCTTCCACACGTAGGTGGGGACTATTTAAGAGGGAGGGGTGTCGGGGGGTTACCCCCGAGTAGGGTAAAGGCAAGTGCCAAGGGCAAGATCAGAAGAGACGTTCGGCAGAGTAGCTGGCTACCCGGTACTCGCTACCCGGTCGACTGCTATTCGGCCGTACACACTGAAGGCCAGGAGAAAGAATCAAGGAATTTATTCTCCTCCGAGTAGAGGAAGTGGTCCGAGTAGAAATGGCGGTCTCCTACTCGGGCCAGAAGTCAAAGGAGCCGTTCTGACACAGGATCCCGCGTATCCTGGGTCCGTACTGGAGCACTGTTCATCTGCAGAGCGCGTGCTTATCCGCGCCAGGGTGTCAGCAGGGCGTCGCAGGTTAGGGGGCCCACCCCGTGACAGTGCCAGTGATAACAGATCAGCTTCTTAGTTTTGCACAACGACTTTCCACACGGAGACAAACTTGGAAGCCAAAGCTGTCAGCGGGAAGCTGGAAGTGTGCAGTGTGCACACTATGTCGACATCTTGGCTGTATCCGGCTTGGCAACAGTATATAAGGTGCCCTGCCTCCTCCTGCGCGAGGGACGACACTACTAGGGGCTACAGTCACATAGAGAGAAGGGTGGCTACTCGGTTGTAAGCAAAAACTTGTACTGTGGCTACTCGGTGAGACACGAATACAAAGAGAGAAAGGCAGGAGTAGGGGTTTTACCTCCACACGAGGGCCCTGAACCTGGGTAGATCTTGTTGTTTGCAGTGCTAGATTCATACTCACGCGGCTACTCGCTGCGTGATCCCTCCCCGAGCGCCTCCAGCGTCCATCGTCCCCACATCTTTAGCCATCCTATGGCATCTGCCGTGACACCACCACGACAGTTGGCGCCCACCGTGGGGCAACCAGCGGCGCTGGCTGGAGTTCCCGTTCGGACGGGATCGATTTCTGCTACTGGAGAGCGCGTCGTCTGTGGCCTCGTCCACAGATTCGGCTCCTTCGACTTCGTCATCGACAACGCCGGTGATTTCGGCGGCAGGGCCATGCCGGAGGGCGGCTCGGTGCTCTCCTTCGGCTCGCACCTCGTCTACATCGCCACCGTCATCGACCGCGAGTATCCTGAGCAGGTGCATGTCGCGGAAGATCCCCCTGCTGTCATCGCTGCACGCGGGAGGTCGATTGGCCGCTCTGCGGACAGCGTGGAGGTGATGATGACCGGCCCTGCTGCTGATGCCGGGAAGGGCGCGGCTGCTGCCGCGGGCGTCATCGAGGATCTCGCTGGCTCGAGTGCTGGCGGGAAGACCCACAAGCCCTACGAGAAGGACTGCAACCTTCCTCCCTCCACTACTCCAACGATACCTGCGGCCGCCGTACGGATGGGCATGCCGCCTCCCACCGAGCTCGAGCTCATGACCATGAGGGCGCAGCTCGACCAGCAGCGCCAGGCGCTGCTCGCCGAGCAGGCGGAGCTGGATAAGGTTAGGCTTGAGCTGAACCTGGACCAGAACGAGTACAACCGAGCTCACGGCTTTACGCCAGTGGTGAGGAGGCCTTCCAAGGCAGGCGCTACGCGCCGCAACCTAGGCACCGAGATGGCAGCAGTTGGTGAAACTGCTGGCCAAGCCGCTAGCCAGAACACCGCCACCACCAGACCCAAATACAGCACCCCCGCTAAAACCCTTAGAGCTGCTGAGTTGCCGCATCTCGCTGGCGACGCGCGCGTTAGGCAGCAGGAGAGGCTCAATGAGCTAGTGCTGGAGGCTGCTAGGCAGAATGAGGAGTTCCGGAAAGCCAACCCGGGTGCTGGAGATTCTCAGGTGGTGCACTTGCATGCGGCCAGATCTAACGATCAGGCCTCATCACCGCATCCCAGCCGTGAGAGGGACCGGAGTGGGCATTCCGGCAGAGACAGGCAGATGCAGGTGTACGACCCGGCTGTCGCCGCGAAACAGCACGCTGTGCCGCGACAGTCCGGTCAAAAACACAGCGCTGCAGGAGCAGGCTATCAAGCCCATAAAGCTCAAAGCCAGGCGCGAGATGGAGATCGCCCAGGTCCTTGTCGGCATCAGGTTGCTCAGCCTACTCGGCAGAGGCAGCAACCGCGTGCAGTCGCACCAGCCACCAACCCGGTGGAGCAGCCTGCAGTCGTGCGGGTGGACAGATATGATGATGGCTACTCAGCTATGGGGTTGGCTGGCTATGACATCTTGGATCGCGTGGGTGAGCGCGTGCTGGAGCCAGTGATGCCAGGCACAAGCTGGACCGGATCAGCCTGTTCGCGCAACTCGAGAGCAAGAGGGGCCGCCTGGCCCAGAATGCTTTGGCCCCCGCATCATGACGGAGCCGTCCGTGAAGCAGTTCTAGCTCGCTAGGGGGACCAAGTGCTATGACGGCAGCACCAAGCCGGAAGATTGGCTCAATGACTATGTCACAGCTGTGCACATTGCAGGCGGCAACCGGAGATGGGCCGTGCGATACATCCCGCAGATGCTCGAGGGACCAGCAAGAACTTGGCTCAACAACCTGCCCAAGCACAGCATCAACTGCTGGCTTGACTTCGCGGAGGCATTTGTCAGCAACTTCACCAGCACCTACCGGAGGACGAATAGGCCGCGGCAGCTATCCGCTTGCAGGCAGCGGGAAGAGGAGACAGACCGAGAGTATCTTACTCGGTGGAGTACTCTGAGGAACACTTGTGAGGGTGTGAACAAGGCCTAGGCCATCACTTGGTTTGCGCAGGGCTGCAGGCATGGCAGCATGTTGTGGCAAAGGCTGCAGAGAGAGATGCCAAGTACTCTGGCTGAGACCATCCGGATTGCGTATCAGTACGCACTCGGCGACCCAACTCAGCCTCTTCGTGATGCCGCTGAGCCGAGAAGGAACTACAACAACAACAGCAACAAGCGCAATGAGTTCCGCAACAAGCGCAGAGGAGACCGGATTGATACCCGGTACGATCCTGAGGAGGTGAATGATGTGGCTACTGGAGCTGGGAGTAGCCAGAGGCCAAAAACTGCTGGAGCCCAATACGGGCAGAACCAGAATCAGGGCCAAGGCAACAAGAAGCCATACAGCGTTTCCCAGCAGGGTAGCGGCAACTCGGGTCCGGCACCAAACTTTGTCTTCAAGGACATGAAGGATGGCCCATGCAGTTTCCACACTCGGCATCCCGCAAGACCCGCCAACCACACTACTCGGCAGTGCAGTTGGTGGGAGGAAATCAAGAATGAGGGCATGCCCCCTCCTCCTCCTCTACCAGCCGCAAATGCCGCTGTGCAGCCTGCTCGCGCACCCGCTGCTCGGCCTCCAGCTTTCCCAAGAAGGGAGAATGTGAACCAGGTGGCTTTAGGAGCCAATCGCTACTTCAACAATGATGGCTACCGCAACAACAACAACAACAACAACTACTACTACTACTACACCCGCAACAACAACAGAGGCAACAACAACAACAACAACAACAACAACCAAGGTAACAACAACAACGGCAACAATGGTGGCGGAGACCGCAACCGGTACCAGGAGCATCACGAGAGCTACATGATCTTCACCTCTGAGCCCGTCGACAAGAAGTCCCAGCACAGGCGTGCCATGGAGGTCAATGATGTGATCCCTGCTGTTCCTCACTACATGCACTGGTGCAACCAAGAGATCACGTGGTCTAGAGCGGATCTTCCTAAGGTGATGCCCAACCCGGGTAGCTACGCCTTGGTGCTGGATCCCACCTTCTTGGGTCCTGAGAAGAACGTGAGGTTCAGCAAGGTACTGGTTGACAATGGCAGCAGCATCAACATCGTGTACAGAGACACGCTTGAGAAGCTCGGTATGGCCGAGAACATGCTGCTACCCAGCAAGATCACTTTCCATGGCATTCTGCCAGGAGTCTCTTGCAATCCGATTGGCCGAGTATGGATAGACGTGCTATTCGGCACCAGGGAGAACTGCCGCACAGAGAGCCTACAGTTCGAGGTGGTTGATCACCAGAGCCCCTACCATGTTCGAGATAAACATGTTTGTGAAATAATTACTAGAAGTGGTGTTTCTACTCAGGACCCCGTGTATCCCGAAGGACATCCTAAAAGAATTGAACAAGATTCTCAACAACCTAAAAACAATAGTTCTCCTTCTAAGAAAAAGAAGAAGAAACATAAAAAATGTTGTAGAATCTCCTGAACCTGCTAAAGATCCTAATAGTATATCTATTTCTGATGTTGAAACTGAAAGTGGTAATGATAAAAGTGATGCTTCTGATAAATAAGAAACTGTAGCTGAACCTAAAAAGAAAACTAAAACTGCAAAGTATACTAAGGAGGATTTCATTGTCAATAAACATGGTAAAGAAAGAGAGCCTTGGGTACAAAAAGCAGTGCCTTTTCCTAATAAGAAACACAAGTCTAAGGAAGAAGAACATTATAACAAGTTTTGTGAGTGGATGAAACCTCTGTTTTTGCAAATCCCTTTGACTGATGCTATTAACCTGCCTCCTTATTCTAAATATATGAAAGATATTGTCTCTAACAAAAAGAAATTCCTAATGAGGAAATTTCCACTATGCTTGCTAATTACTCTTTCAATGGCGTTCCAAAGAAGTTTGGAGATCCTGGTATTCCTACTATCCCTTGTTCTATTAAAAATAATTATGTTAGAACTGCTTTATGTGACTTGGGAGCTGGAGTTAGTGTTATGCCTTTCTCTCTTCATAAGATACTCTCTCTTGAAAAATTGATACACACTGATATATATTCTCAAATGGCTAATAAATCTACTTCTATTCATGTTGGTATATGTGAGAATGTTCCGGTTCAAGTTGCTACTAATTGTTTGATATTAATTGACTTTGTAGTGTTGGAAATGCATGAAGATGATAATATGTCTATTATTCTTAGGAGACCATTTATTAACATTGCAGGGGCTGTTATTGATTGCAATCAAGGAAAAGTAACTTTTAATGTCAATGATAAAGAGCGTACTATTTATTTTTCCCAAGAAGATTGGTAGAAGATATGGTTTTAATTCAATTGAAAATATTGAGACCATCAAGATTGGAGAATTTTATTGTCCCATTCCAGTATCACCAAAAGAATATGAAATTATTATGATTGGGACTATGTCTATCAAGGTTGAGGTAACATAATTATTTAGTGATGAGCAAAGTTTTTCTTCATATAAAAATTATTCTGGTAACAAGACTTGATCACCCTTGTTAACAAAATGATTTTGAATGAAGAGGACAATGTTTTCACTATGTTTTCACCTTCCCCATTATGTTTTCACCATGTTTACTTCTGTTATCACCTTGCTACTTTAGTACAATCATGTTTCCATCATCCATACTTTTGTTTTCACAGTGATTTCTCTTGTTTTCGCCTTGTTATGTTTGTTTTCACCAACCATACTTTTGTTTTCACCACTTCCACCTTTATTTTTCTTGGTTATTTTTCCATTGGAGTGTCATAGAACATCTTTAGTTCTGGTTTTGGTTTTGTTTTCCACCCTATCACTTTTGTTTTTCTGGTCTTTATTAATTATTAAAATTCTGGAAATACCTCAAAAATAAAGTTTCTCAAAAAATTATAATAAATTTTTACGTCAAAAATGAGGCACAGAGCCACCTGGGAGACCCCAGGGGGACCCTCCCGTCAGGCACACCATGGGGTGGCGCGGCCTGTCCCTGGTGGCGCCTGCACATGGTGTGGGCCCTCCTGGCTCTCCACTTATTCTCTCCACTGCCAAAGTGCTCTCTCTCACCTCCCAAACTGAAAACATTTCCTGGAAGCCGTGTTCTTGTTGTTCTTCCTATGGATTTTCGATCTCCTTCTTCAGCCCATCATTTGTGTTGATTTTTGGTGTGTTTGATCTCCGGTATGTGACTCCTCCGATGATCCAAGTAGAATTTTATTTAGTGGGGTATTTCTTCAGTATTTTGGTATTGTAGGTGACAGCGTATGTGAGTTTGCATGCTTGATTTGAGTAGAAATAATTTAGTTTTGATGCATGTTTAGCTCTCCTATAAGTCTCTATAGTAGTTTCCACCTTATAATTGCTTGAAATCAATTATTGTGATGATTGTTGAAAAATTTCAGAAATGGACAACCATAATTTTGGAGAGATATTTAGGAGTGATGCTCCTAGGAGAACAAGGCCCTCACGTTCATCCACTTTAGTGAGGCCATCATATAATGAAGACCTTATTGCACCTAATATTGACCATGCGGGAGGTGATGGTATCGCTAATCCCTCTAGCTTTCCTTGTGTTATGTTTTTAAGAAGTGCAGGTCTGTTAGATGACTTTCTAATTCTTGTTGAAAGAGTTGGTTTAACCAGCTACATGGAGGATGAAAGTATTCAGTATCCCAATCTCACAAAAACTTTTGTTGAGAGTTTTAAATTTCAGAACACACATTTTGGTCCAACTATTGCTTTCAAGTTATATAGTAGTCATGTTTCTTTTCCCTTGGAGAATTTCTGTGCCATTATAGGTATCAACGCTTCCGGGACAGCATGGAGGATTCAGGATAAACCTGCAGATCTTATGGCGCTCTACCGAGAAATCACCAACGATGATGGTCATTCATCTCAGCGTGGGAAGATAAGGAACATCCAACTTCCTGCCCTTAGATATTTTACTTACTATCTTGCTACTAGTATCCTTGGTAGGGAGAACACTAGCGACATTTCTAGTTACCACATTGCTTTCATTAATGTTGCGCTTAATTGTAGCACCAAGTATAACCTTGGTGCACTTGTTGCATGCCGCCTTGCTGATAAGGGTCCTATTTTTGGGGGCATTATTGCTACACGTATAGCAACTTCTTTAAATGTATCTATTGCTCCTGAAGATTAATTAATTTCTCCATATAGACTAAACTTTGTTGCCATGAAGGCTCATCAATTTATCACTGCTGACTCTACTACTGATCACTTAGTATATAGAGATTTATTTATGGATGGAGATGAGCGGAAAGTTATTTTGTAGTAGCCTGTTTTGTTCAAAGTTGACAAGTAACCATGGTAGCGCTCCAAGGAGAAGACAGACGAGCATCTGAGCACGATGGATTTTTACAGGCAGCAGGAGACGCGAGATGCGCCCTCCGAGGAGTACACCACGCAGTACGTCGGGGCGTCCTAGAGCACATATCAGGAGGAGGGTTCCTCCTCAGCATACTACGGGGGCGCTGCCCCATGGTACCCTTGGGGATGATCTCCAGTTAGGCCAAAAGCCTAACCTTGGGGGAGGTATACCGACATCACACTCATCTATATATCATGATCGGTCGGTTCTTTGTATATCCCTATTTTCGTTTCTTTTGTTTGTTTTGGTTTTCTCTCGCTTCTTTCATTTCTCTCTACTTTATCCTTTTGTTCTTACTTTCCAAAACACAAAAAGACAAAAAATATTTATGTTGTTTCTCTTTGTTTGTTTCTTTTGTTGGTTTGCTTTCTTTTCTTGTTTCGGTTTAGTTTTCAAAAATCCAAAAATATTTTGCTTTGTTTGCTTGTTTCTTTCTGTTCTTGTTTTAATTCAAAAACCCAAAAATATTTGTTGTTCATCTTTGGTTTTGTAAAGTTTGCTGCAGAGTTCACAGGACTTCCGTGTCTCCATTGGAGCTTGATTATCATTCTATATTATTCAATCCATAAGTGAAGAGCAGTAATGACGATTTACGACAATCCGAGTTGTGGTGAGAGGCTGGTATGAACTGTATTTGTTTTATTTTTGTACATATACTCATCTATGTGAATATGCTTAGTTCATTCATGTAAGGTGTATGTTAATTAGTTGATACTTAGTAGTTCATGCTCTCTCATGTTTAGTTCCAACTTATTAATATAAGATAGCATGTCGTATGGATGTTTGCTTGCATTGTTTTATTCATAGAAGGGTATGACATTGTGGTATCTCCCTCTGATTGTTTTGCTTGAATCGACTTGGCACATGCTCATGCATGCATAAGAATGAAAACAAAAGGTCAATTAAGCCTTGATGATTTATTTTGCCTCAGAGTATTTGCATCACTTTTATGCCCCTGTTAATTTTGTTTTGTCGCAAGCATGATTATGATAGTTGTTGCTCCCTTGATTGTCGCCCCCTACCTATTGCTAGCCATCACCTATACTGAGTATGAGCTCTACTCGTGCATCCAACTCCCAAAAACCAAAGTTTTCCAAATGTTTCCACCGTACCTACCTAGATGTGGTATTAACTGCCACTCCAAATAAATTGCTCATGTGCTAACTTTAAAACCTTCTAAAAATTATTCTTGTTTTGTGCCCCTGTTTTAGCTCATGAGGACGTAAATAGATAATAATTATCTCACTTGTTGATTGGATTTCACACCCTTCACTAGTGGCTTCATCCGCTTATCCAACTGATAGAAGAGCTGGCAGCAGGGTGCCCAGCCCCAAATTAATACAAAAAATTCTCTTCATTATTTTTGTCCCTGATTTATCAGGCAAAGCATAATTGTGTAAACAAAAGAGAAAAAGGGATGACTTTCTACGCCAGTTGCGTCCTTCAAATGGGAGCCGCTCTTGTGAAATCTAGTTGGCTTGTGACGTACTGTATTTTGTGTTTACCATTCGTTGACATAAGCATACACCTCTCTAAAAAAATGTTTTCAATACCTCTGTTCAATAAAATAAAAGCTCTAGCACATCACTGATCCATGCTTCCCTCTATAAAGGGCCTTTCTTTTACTTTTATGTTGAGTCTTCACTTTCTCACTTTATCGACCTTCTTGAGAGCAATGGCTGTTATTCTTAGTGTAATGTTCTTGTCCCAGAACACGGTTAATTGTGGTATAATTTTGATACTTATATCTTTGATATCTTTATTTCTAGTCTTCATTTGAACTTCAGAGGTTCCCTGGCATTTATGTTTTTCTCCACTCTTAAGGGCAAGCGAGTACACTTTATCGTACCCTATTATGAGCATTGCAATCCTGCAGATTGATGTACTTCATGTTGTCTATTACTGTTTGGCATCTTTTCATGGCTTGCATAACTGCTGGGTAACTTTTATCTTGCATACATCTTATTATGAATTTCCTCGGCACTTGATCCTGTAGTGAGTATATTTACATCATATGAAACAAATGTGTTCATAAAAATCTTTTATCGCACTCAGTTCTGACTAAATTTCTTGAGGACAAGCAATAAGCTAAGCTTGGGGGGAGTTGACACGTCCAAAACATATCTCCTTTTTCGAACACTTTTCTTATTGTTTTCTTCTAAACTTGTGAGTTTTGGATACCACTAACACGGACTAACGTTGTTTTCAGCAGAATTACCATGGTGTCTCTTTTTTGTGCAGAAAAATCAACTTTCGGGAAATTGCCCAGAAAAGACCCCATTGGTCCTAAAACACCAGTAGACCTTGAAAGCCAGAACGAGGCCAGGAGGGGGCCACACCACCCCCTGCCCCCCCTTGGTCGCGCCGCCAGGTGGTGTGGGCCACCCAGGCACCCCCTCGGGCTCCCTTTCCGACTACTTATTCCCCGAAAACCTAAAACGTAAGGCGGTTCGTCCTATTCCATAGAAACACAACAGAGCGTCGTGGCCACTCCGAAACTCAATTCGGGGATCAGAAGTTCCGGTTCTCGCACCCTGCCGGGACGGGGATTCGAAGGAGATCATCGCCAACGACACCGCCACTCCTTCTCCATCAACCATCCATGTTTCCCCCGTCCATGAGTGAGTAAACCCTGCTGCCACGGGCTGGTAGGACAAAAGATGTTGTGGAAGTTTCTCATTGCGACCACGTATGACTATATTGAAATACATGCCTATGGTTTGCCTAAATGTTTGATGCTTTATTATTATCTGCAATGCCCACGTTATTATTATTACATGATCCTTTTTAGCCATGCAACGCCCGTCCATCCATTCCCTCTATCCCTACGGTACTCCCATCTTGCTGCTTTCCGCGATTGCTACTGTTGTTATTATTTTACTACTGTTGTTATTTTATTTCTATTGTTGCTATAAAACTGTTACCACGATAAATTATTGTGAGAAGTTTACTTTCAGGTGCAGCTGAATTGACAACTCAGTTGTTAAGGCATATAAATATTGTTTGGCTCCCCTTGTCGAATCAATAAACTTGGGTTTTACTTCCTCGAGACTGTTGTGATCCCGTATACTTGTGGTTCATCAAGGGGTGTACTAATTAACCACCAGTACCGTCCGCTCCTTGCTAGATCATGCATGATCACATCCTTCCTGGTAGGCTGGCAGAGCGGGCGCAGCTACAACCTTGGCTCGCGTGAATCTATCCAGATCATCAGTGTGTCGTGGCCCAAGTCAGCCCCTGGCGCGGCTACATCCTAAACACCCCCGTCCTCGTTCATTTTTTCCATATTTCACGCACACGCAAATGGAAAGCTCAGATGACCCTGGGCTACACCCTCACGAGGTTTGGTCGATAGGGATTCCATATGTCCCACCGATGGAAGAACGCTCATCTTGGTTCAGGAGGTAAAGAACTCGCTCCCAGGGGCGTGAGTGGGGCAAAACACCATCATTAACCGATGGCTACTCATCCACGTCTGTTAGCATTTTAATTGAAGACAACCCTCTCAAACACATACGGACATGACATAATATCTTCCAACCACGATCCATAAATCGGACCAAGCACTCAACTAAGCACGACTAAGCAATTAAGTAGCATAGCAGTATTTCGGGCCAAACAACAATACTATGGATATTAGGAAGGAAATAGGTAATGGTGTCTGGAATAAAATGCAACTACTAGGATACAGTACGAAAAACATTTCAATCGAATGCAATATTATGGTGGATAAAATACTTGAGGGAAAGACATATGAGATAGAAAGATGCTCAAGAAGGGGATTTTCGCTTGCCTTGTTGCGGTGAAAGAGTAGGGATCGTCGAAGAATTGAAGTAGCTCTTCAACTCCTCGATCTACCAAAGCACAAACAACACCGGAAATGGAACAACATAAATAACAAAACAACATGTGCAATGCACAATCATGATGACATGACATTTTAATGCAACTAATAGATCATGTACATGATCTTCATGTTAAATGATTGCTCCCAAATAATTACGCATTATTTGGCACACACTCATAATTTACCTTAGTGGTATACTATTGTTTACTAACAAGACCAACACCTAAATAATTTCTACACATGCATGAAAAGATATCTTCTGATAATAATTGAAGTGCTTAACATTTTGGTATGTTTTCCATAAATTTTTGGATAAGTAAAATAAGTTGCTCAATTTGGATTAACAGAACAAAAGTTATGAATTTCCAAAGTTTCCATTTTTATAGGACATTTCTGTAATTAATTATTTAGTCAAAATTTGGAACACACTCTGGTGCCAAATGATACTAACAGGTAGATCTCGTCAAGACCTATATAGAAGTTGAATCACTACATTTGGAGCCATTTTGAATAAGTTATTCATTTTAGAAGTAATGAAATGAAACTGCATTTATGTTTTCCTGAACAAAAAATCTGAAAAAACGTCCCAACTGTTTTTGCATCGGGCTGTGGGTTATCCAGTGCCACTGACGCGAAGGGCCAGGGCCACACGGAGGCGCGAGTGACACCACCCGGGCCTCCAGGGACAACGACAAGTGGGACATGGATTTCCGGTAGGTGCGAGGATTCGAACACACGACCTGCCTTGCCCGCGGAACGGCCATGATTCGTTGACCGAAAGGTCAACCGTGACTTTTTGTATACACAGGGCGCGGGTTTAATTTAACAAGTTCATCCGTGTTGCTCTTCCCTGACGAAACTGAAGAACATTTTCAGAGACAGAGGAGCTCGATACAACGTTCATGCCGGACAAGAAGGCGACCGGCGCGACCTCTACGGCATACAAACCAGAAGGAAAACAATGGGAAACGGACCGGGACCTCACCCTCGACGCGTGGGTGCCCTCGGTGTAGCCGGAGGTGGTCGGAGACGGTGACAATGGCGCTGTGAAGGTGCTTGGCCGGTTCGGACAAGACGACGTCGATCTCCCCAACGATAGCGGCCCGGATTAATTCCTCTGGCGTGGAGCTAGAGGACGGTGTGGCGGAGCTAATGGTTCAGTCGAATTTTCTCGAGGATGCTTCTAATGCTGGCAACAAGCTCTTCCATATCGGCTAAGGTTTTGACCATGGAAGAAAACGGAGAGAGAGGGAGCATGGTGAGCAGGGGAGAGAGAGAAGGAGAGGTTGAGGGGTAGTAGGGGGCCTCTTAGCGCGTCCAGGGCACGGCAGGGGCTCCGGGCAACGCCCTGTCGACAGTGGCGCACATGGCGCCAAGGCCGTCTCCTGTTCGCTACAAAGGAAGATGACATATTTCTGGAAAACCCCCTGGGATCTTTTCTCTTTTCTATTTTCTGCATTTCTGCCTCTCTAATTTTCTATTTTACACCCTCAAATCAACCCCAAATTTTGTGCAAACTTGTGGACAATTATTATTTATCAAGTTGAACCACTGGTAAAATATTGAGATCATTTGGCCAAGTTTGGTAGAACAAACTTGTTTTAATTTTGATTTACTGATGTGAAGGAAAATAATGTTTTCAGGGCTTTAAACAAATCAAAACTTGATGAAAACCTGTATGTTAACCCTCATTTATTATAATGAGTACTTGGTAAAGTTTTGAGCTCAATTGGAGAAATTTTCAGAAGATACTTGTTTGAGTTTCTAAACTTCTGGCAATTCTGGCATTTTCAAATAGTAACAAAAGATCTGGCATTTGTTTTCTTCAACCAAGGCTTGCCAAAATATAATTGGGGAGGCTTACCATAGCGAGGTAAAAAAAACACCATTCTGTTTGAGTTTGTAAAGCTTGGAAAACAATTAAAATCAAATTGGGTAAGCAATTTTGAATGCCTTTTCTTTTGTAACTTTAGGCAATGTTTCTTATGTTTCACAACCTTCATAAGTTAAATCTTAGAACTTTATTGAAAAGTATGGAAGCTCAAGAATAATATGTCTTGCCTTTTAGCAATTTCAATATATTAGGAAATATTGCCAGATGGCATTTGAACAATATGTTGAATATTTAAGAGTGATGTTGCACCTCCTTAATCGTTTTCAACATTTTCTTTATTTGAAAATAGCAATTTATTATGGATGCTATATTTTACTCTGGAGTTTCCTATTTGGGCAATTGCATTAATAATGAAATTTTGTTTGAATTGACCCAAGTAAGAGTTTCTCAATTTTCATTTCTTGTATTTTGTCAAGTTTAAGATGGATGCTTATGATGCATGCTCAAATGAAAAAGTGAACATTATCCCAAATTTTGTAGTATCTTTCTGTAGCAGCCTAGGTTTGTTACAGTAGGCTAGACACAGATCACGAGGGGACGGTCCGACGCCGTGGCAGGGGCGGCCGGACCGGCATGGTGTTGAGATCTGGTGCACCCTGTATTGCCTCCGCGGGCTTGTCATCGACGGTACTTTGACTAGTACATGGGGAGGAGCGCCCATAGTCAAACCCCGCAGATAGGCGTTAAGCGTCAAACTGTGTTACCAAATCTGGGTGTCGTGTTTGTTGTGATTGCTTGGCCTCGGTAGATCGATTATGCACCTCCGATTTGTAACAGGAGATTTGGGCAGAGAAGGAGGAGAAGTGAAAAAAAAAGGACACCTGGAAGCCTCCCCTGACTTCCTCTTCCCTTGCCACTATCAAAGGGTGTCATTGGGAAAAAGTCAAATGGCGTGAACAGTGTTGGGGTTCTTCTACTCATGGAGAATTTGTGTTTGTAGTGTCGATGGTGCGAGAGTGTGCCTGCACGGTCAGGTTTAAGGATGCTATGCTAGTATAGCCGCTGGCATGGAGAGGATGGTGTCCTACTAGACTTTGGTTTCCTATGGACTCCTATTTGGTGAATGGCCATCAAAGCGGAGATGACAAATCGGATCCGCAACCATACGAGTATATAGCTAGGGCGGGCAACTCAGTAGTGACACCTTATCCGGCTAGTTGGTGTTGTGGAGGAACATTCTAGTAAGCGGCCGTTCTCACGGATCTAAGAGATTGCTACCAACCGGATATGATCGTAATCTTTGGACCAGTCTTCCCCTTTCCCGTTAAAAAGGATAAGTTGTGAAACCCTAATGTTTAGTTGTGTATTGATTTGATCCTCGTGGGGGTATGGGGTATATAACGAGGTACAGAACTTGTTGACCAAGAAGGCTATGACTAGAATCACATGATTTTCGAAACTTCTTGTGATATTCCATGCTTTCTAGAACTTCTTGTGATAATGAATATTTTGTTAGGTGTCGATGATACCCCTATCTTTAGTGAGGGATTTCTATAGAGATTAATATTAATTAAGCACACACCAGCGCACTAGAACTCACATGAATTCATTTCGTGGTTTATACTTAATGGTTTACCAACCTTCACTTGTGTGAATAATGCTTTTCCATCTATATATAGCATCATATCTTATCTTAATATACATAGATAAAATATATTGTTCCATTTTACATTTTATACATTGTGACACTAGCTCACTATGTCAAGTAGGTGAAACCACACACAAAGATGAGGAGATGATGAAGAGGCCAAAAAAAAATTTAAAAAGAAAATTGGAAATAGAAGGCAATGGAACAAAGGAATATCTCACGGCTTTCGATTTCTTGAGGCAATCCAACCTTTTTTGCTAAAGCACGTATGACATTGCATTGTTGTTAATCATGTGAAGCGTCGTCTTCGATTGTGCAACTTGCTCCACTCCATTGACCCCCTACTCCTACAATGCGCCTACGCTAGGCAGGTCTGGTGGAAATGCGCAAATAGGCTGAGAATCTAGATCCAAAAATCCCACCGTGGAGGATACTTTGGAGAACCGGTGGCTGGATGTTAGAGCTCGATTCAATGGCAAATAGAGAAAATTGGGGGACTTCACCATTACTCTGGTTTGCTTATTGGAAATCAGCGAAACGCAAGTCTTTGGCAACATGAATCAATGATGTGACGAGGAGTCTCTAGCGGCTAGGATAGTGCAAGACATGAGACTTTCGGTAGCCGCTGGAGCTGGAGACAGAGATCTAGTTCTGGAGTAGTTCCCTGCTTGTAGTGGAGTGAGTGTGTGTGCGCGACAGCCGTGTGCTTTGTTGCTCGGGCTGTCGGCAATTCTATATTTCAACTCTTCTTCTATAAAAATACGGTATGCAATTGCATACTCTCAAAAAAATGGGATATAAAAGTATATGTGAGATAAATATTCGGCTTTTCAGTACCCTACCTAACTATTGCAAATATTGTAGGTGTTAATTTGACCCTAGCGTTATGTTACTTGACAAAATGACAGGTTCTTATTTTGAAACAGTGCAAGAAATTTACCATGTTCATTAGTAAGAAGGAGACTATTGGCTGGTTGATTAGAGGAAAACAAGTGAAAACGCCCATTTTCATCGCGTGTTTACCTGCTCCATGGCCTTCTCCAACTTCATGTTCTTCATCTCCTTTGAATGCACCATCAGTCCATTGCTGGAGGGTCAAGATCGCAACCCGCTGGGACATAAACTGCGTCTTCCTTCTCTGCACCAGCACATGGCACCCTGTGACATAGCAGCCATCCCTACACGGCGATATCACTGTGCAACATAAGGGGATGATATTTCGGGAATACACCTTGAGAATCTGCTCAAAAGAACACCTTGTCATATTTTGGATATTTACACGATCTTCAGATAAACCTTCAACCAGTAATCGGTATGCTAATATTCTAGTCATACAATTCAAATTTGGTGTATTTAAATAGTATATGTGAGATAAATTATATTTGGTTTTACGTATCCTAAATCTCTATCTCTACTATCTTTACTAGTACTAAATTGGACAGGTGATTGTTCCTGGTGGTACCTGTGTCGTTTCTTGTCGTCCGCCCATCGCCCCGAGTTGCCATATCGGTGGATGTGTTAATAAAGTGGTGGTTGTTTTGTCCTTAACCTCCGCCCACCACAACTACTCAAGTCCCCCATATGGCCCGTCAAATGTCCAGTATAAAGAAGCACATAGAACCCTCCGAAAAAAAGCGAAGACCAGCTGTGTAACATGCTAATTGATGCATAATTTTCTTGCGATGGAATTCTAATTGACGCAGAGCCTACTGACAAGTAGCAGGTAGGTGAAACCTTGTGTACCGAGAGATGTTAGAGAAGATTAAAGCACACATGTCATTTTACTATTATGGTTTACTATTTAGAATCCGTTGCATCGCGCGGGTATTGTCTAGTATATATATATAAAGTTTGAAATGGTGATGGTACGACACTACTGGCCTTCTATTTAGAATCCGCCTATTTGGTGGTCTAGATTCTCCTGGCATTCTATTCCTCCTCATGGTAGGTCGAGTGGCATTTTACTTGGCGCCAAATCGGATTCTATGGATATGTTGGCATTTATGCATAGTGGTTTTTATATAAAACTAGCAAACATGCCCGTGCGTTGCTACGGGTTGATTTAATTGCATTTTACACCATGATTTTTTTACTACTTATGCATAAGGGTAATTCACAAAATAAAAGGAGATTGTTTTAATTTGAAGCATTACACAACAATAGCATACATATTAGGTCTTGTCCAAGTAATTGGATTTCTTGAAATTCCTCAAGATAAATTAAAATGAATATTTCTAGCATTACTTCTGAGTTTAGACACTTACATCAAAGCTAATCTTCCCATCCCAATAGAAACTGTGAGGTTCAAGTGGCCAAACTTTTCATGAAGCACTCTCACCATTTTAGGCTGACGCTGTGTACCTAAATAAAATGAGCCGGATCAATTCCATGTTTTTTTAAGGGTGTACCCATTCTTATTAGAAATAAGTTACTTGATAAAATCATCACGTTCTTCCTAACTACAGTTCCTCCCAATTAATCGCTCCACTCCTGAACTCTATGAACGTACCCCTTTAATTGCCACAAAGAGCATAGTATCATGTGACCAAGGCCTTTGGCTACCTTGAGCTGATCATCTCATGGTACGTTTTTTAGAGACTATGCAGATTGGAAAAAGGAAAAAACCACATCTGGAAGAGTTCAGATGTAGGCCTTCTGTAAACTCGGCATACTCAGGCTGAAAACAAAGCAGTGGGTCCGGTGATTCCTTGTTGTATGTCGCTGCCAGGAAGAGAGTTCATACCCCTCCCTGTGTCCTAGACCCTCAGAAACTCCTACAGCGGGTGATGATGAGCTGACGGCGATGACAATACAGAGGTTGGCATCAGCTAAATCGGGAGGCGTCGGAGAAGGGACTCCGCCGCAGCATTCTGAATTTCTTGCCAAATCACGATTTCTATCTCTTTTTATTCTTTACTCCATGAAGATTGCGTCCAAATTTCTTGTTTGAGAGTCTTATACGAATCTGTCATTGATAAAAAATAAGAAACTAATCAGATTTTGCATGGCATGTATAAACTTGCTTCCGCACAGATTCGCACCAACAAGCTAGCTAGCTTTACGCACAGATGTGCAAATCCTCTAATTATTTCAATCCCATGGCATGCACGGTACGCCCTGCTCGCGCGTGAAGTACCCTGTGTGCAACTGTAGGCATGCGTGCGCAACTCTTGTGTGCAACTGTAGGCCCGAGAAATTCGCAAGATATTTCACTACTGGAAAATCGATTATCGCCGAGTCACATAGGCTTTGCCGAGTGCCAAATCACGGGCCACTCGGCACACCGCTCTGTACGCCGACACCTGCCCAACAAACACTCGGCAACAACGAACACTCGGCGAAAAGAGACTATGCCGAGTATGCCCTGCACACGACACTCGGCGTAGAGTAAACACTCGGCGTAGAACGTTTGTGCCGAGTGTCCCGTGCAGGGCATACTCGGCGTAAAAATATACGACGGCGAATCAGAAGCAAACACTCGGCAAAAACAACACACTCGGCACACACCCTTGACACGTGGCGAACCTTGCGTTTCGACCGTGATGGAACGGTGGCGGGGGTTCGCCGAGTGTGTTCGTAACGGTGACTCGGCATACTAAGAATCTTTGCCGAGTGCCGTCGTGCACCACTCGGCAAACTAGGCTCTGAAAATTTCGTGGCTTCGCGCCAACTCTTCCCGCGTGGTTTTTCGAATCTTTGCCGAGTGTCTAGGGTGGTACTCGGCAAAAAAATGCTCCCTCGAAAGATTTTCCCTTCGCGCCAACTCCTCCCGCGCAGTTTATAGCTTTGCCGAGTGTCTCGTGATATGACACTCGGCAAAGAAGTGAAACAAGCACACAATCCGTGTGCCTACCTTTGATCCACCGGCTCACAATCACTTGAAAGATCCAACGGCTCCGAAGACCTCGAAGAAAACACACGATCCGTGTGCTTCTTCTCACTATATAAACACACATGCATCTAGCTCGTTAGCACATATCTACAACCCAGCACACTCTTCCATTTCTTCGCGCCAACTCTTCCATGTCTTCCACCGTACCCACTTTAACCTACTCGGAGGCGGAGGAGCTCTGCGCCTCAAACTACCCCTGCCCTCCCGGGTACGGCGTCCCCGCCGGGTGGATGCTGAGCGTCGGAGGCGTGCCGGTCCCTCCTGTCCCTCGAGGTCTGGCGCGCCGGGCGGCCATCACGAACCACTACTACTTCGAGCTGACACCGGAGCAGCGGACGTATCCCCAATGGAATCCCAACTACCGCGCAGGTTGGGACGTCTTCTTCTTCAATCGGCGTGAGAGGGCGCTCGCCAGGTACGAGGAGGACGGCCCGCCTCCTTCGAACTTCAACGAGGCTGGTCGTCGGCTGTGGTGGCGCGGCCGGACTCTCCAGGGCGTCATGAACTACATAAGGAACGGCGATAACCCCCGCCTGCGCTACCCGCAGTCCAGGCGTGCTCCCCCATCGACATTTCAGCCCCCATCTGACGACAGCGACGACGGCGGCGGCGACTTCGACGACTACGAGTACATGTATTATACGCCTAGGCAGGAGTATGACTAGACCTGAGCCACAAGATGGCTGGGACAAATGGTTTGTCCATGTATCCTAGAATGTTTAGATCCACGTACTGTCGTGTATCCCGCTTCCTTCGAATTTCAATCTAGTCGTAAAATTCAAAAATAATCGTAGTGGTGTGTGTTCAAGTGTCATGTTAGTCCCAAGGAACACACTTCGGCGTGAGCCGGAAGTGGGTAGCAAAGTGGAACTAGTTGCTTGGTTGTGTCATGTTAGTCCCAAGGAACACCCTTGACAATGGTAGGGCCCACCTACTTGCAAGATTCCCCCCGTTACGTCAGATCCGGGAGTTTCGGGGTGTGAGCAGTCCTGGAACCCGCGAGAGAGAATCCGACGTCGGTGAGGCCCCGGCACAGAGAGTGATGGTATCTTTGGCACACAACACCCATGATACAATCTAACACACATGGCATGGCAAAACATTGTTTAGGTGGGATCCCGACGCTCCGGGTCCCCTCTCCGGAGATACACTAGCCCCGGTGTAGAAAAAGACGGAACCTGCGTCCAGCCCCCTCTGCGTGAGCCGGAAGTGGGTAGCAAAGTGGAAATGGTTGCTTGGTTGTGTCATGTTAGGCCCAAGGAACACCCTTGACAATGGTAGGGCCCACCTACTTGCAAGATTCCCCCCGTTACGTCAGATCCGGGAGTTTCGGGGTGTGAGCAGTCCTGGAACCCGCGAGAGAGAATCCGACGTCGGTGAGGCCCCGGCACAGAGAGTGATGCTATCTTTGGCACCCAACACCCATGATACAATCTAACACACATGGCATGGCAAAACATTGGTTTAGGTGGGATCCCGACGCTCCGGGTCCCCTCTCCGGAGATACACTAGCCCCGGTGTAGAAAAAGACGGAACCGGCGTCTAGCCCCCTGCGTGAGCCGGAAGTGGGTAGCAAAGTGGAAATGGTTGCTTGGTTGTGTCATGTTAGCCCAAGGAACACCCTTGACAATGGTAGGGCCCACCTACTTGCAAGATTCCCCCCGTTACGTCAATCCGGGAGTTTCGGGTGTGAGCAGTCCTGGAACCCGCGAGAGAGAATCCGACGTCGGTGAGGCCCCGGCACAGAGAGTGATGGTATCTTTGGCACCCAACACCCATGATACAATCTAACACACATGGCATGGCAAAACATTGGTTTAGTGGGATCCCGACGCTAAGGGTCCCCTCTCCGGAGATACACTAGCCCCGGTGTAGAAAAAGACGGAACCGGCGTCCAGCGTGCGGAGTGGGTAGCAAAGTGGAAATGTTGCTTGGTTCTGTCATGTTAGGCCCAAGGAACACCATTGACAATGGTAGGGCCCACCTACTTGCAAGATTCCCCCCGTTACGTCAGATCCGGGAGTTTCGGGGTGTGAGCAGTCCTGGAACCCGCGAGAGAGAATCCGACGTCGGTGAGGCCCCGGCACAGAGAGTGATGCTATCTTTGGCACCCAACACCCATGATACAATCTAACACACATGGCATGGAAAACATTGGTTTAGGTGGGATCCCGACGCTCCGGGTCCCCTCTCCGGAGATACACTAGCCCCGGTGTAGAAAAAGACGGAACCGGCGTCAGCCCCCTCTGCGTGAGCCGGAAGTGGGTAGCAAAGTGGAAATGGTTCTTGGTTGTGTCATGTTAGGCCCAAGGAACACCATTGACAATGGTAGGGCCCACCTACTTGCAAGATTCCCCCCGTTACGTCAGATCCGGGAGTTTCGGGGTGTGAGCAGTCCTGGAACCCGCGAGAGAGAATCCGACGTCGGTGAGGCCCCGGCACAGAGAGTGATGGTATCTTTGGCACCCAACACCCATGATACAATCTAACACACATGGCATGGCAAAACATTGGTTTAGGTGGGATCCCGACGCTCCGGGTCCCCTCTCCGGAGATACACTAGCCCCGGTGTAGAAAAAGACGGAACCGGCGTCTAGCCCCCTCTGCGTGAGCCGGAAGTGGGTAGCAAAGTGGAAATGTTGCTTGGTTGTGTCATGTTAGGCCCAAGGAACACCATTGACAATGGTAGGGCCCACCTACTTGCAAGATTCCCCCCGTTACGTCAGATCCGGGAGTTTCGGGGTGTGAGCAGTCCTGGAACCCGCGAGAGAGAATCCGACGTCGGTGAGGCCCCGGCACAGAGAGTGATGCTATCTTTGGCACACCAACACCCATGATACAATCTAACACACATGGCATGGCAAAACATTTTTAGGTGGGATCCCGACGCTCCGGGTCCCCTCTCCGGAGATACACTAGCCCCGGTGTAGAAAAAGACGGAACCTGCGTACAGCCCCCTCTGCGTGAGCCGGAAGTGGGTAGCAAAGTGGAAATGGTTGCTTGGTTGTGTCATGTTAGGCCCAAGGAACACCATTGACAATGGTAGGGCCCACCTACTTGCAAGATTCCCCCCGTTACGTCAGATCCGGGAGTTTCGGGTGTGAGCAGTCCTGGAACCCGCGAGAGAGAATCCGACGTCGGTGAGGCCCCGGCACAGAGAGTGATGCTATCTTTGGCACCCAACACCCATGATACAATCTAACACACATGGCATGGCAAAACATTGGTTTAGGTGGGATCCCGACGCTCCGGGTCCCCTCTCCGGATACACTAGCCCCGGTGTAGAAAAAGACGGAACCGGCGTCTAGCCCCCTCTGCGTGAGCCGGAAGTGGGTAGCAAAGTGGAAATGGTTGCTTGGTTGTGTCATGTTAGGCCCAAGGAACACCCTTGACAATGGTAGGGCCCACCTACTTGCAAGATTCCCCCCGTTACGTCAGATCCGGGAGTTTCGGGTGTGAGCAGTCCTGGAACCCGCGAGAGAGAATCCGACGTCGGTGAGGCCCCGGCACAGAGAGTGATGGTATCTTTGGCACCCAACACCCATGATACAATCTAACACACATGGCATGGCAAAACATTGGTTTAGGTGGGATCCCGACGCTCCGGGTCCCCTCTCCGGAGATACACTAGCCCCGGTGTAGAAAAAGACGGAACCGGCGTCAGCCCCCTCTGCGTGAGCCGGAAGTGGGTAGCAAAGTGGAAATGGTTGCTTGGTTGTGTCATGTTAGGCCCAAGGAACACCATTGACAATGGTAGGGCCCACCTACTTGCAAGATTCCCCCCGTTACGTCAGATCCGGGAGTTTCGGGGTGTGAGCAGTCCTGGAACCCGCGAGAGAGAATCCGACGTCGGTGAGGCCCCGGCACAGAGAGTGATGCTATCTTTGGCACCCAACACCCATGATACAATCTAACACACATGGCATGGAAAACATTGGTTTAGGTGGGATCCCGACGCTCCGGGTCCCCTCTCCGGAGATACACTAGCCCCGGTGTAGAAAAAGACGGAACCGGCGTCAGCCCCCTCTGCGTGAGCCGGAAGTGGGTAGCAAAGTGGAAATGGTTGCTTGGTTGTGTCATGTTAGGCCCAAGGAACACCATTGACAATGGTAGGGCCCACCTACTTGCAAGATTCCCCCCGTTACGTCAGATCCGGGAGTTTCGGGGTGTGAGCAGTCCTGGAACCCGCGAGAGAGAATCCGACGTCGGTGAGGCCCCGGCACAGAGAGTGATGCTATCTTTGGCACCCAACACCCATGATACAATCTAACACACATGGAATGGCAAAACATTGGTTTAGGTGGGATCCCGACGCTCCGGGTCCCCTCTCCGGAGATACACTAGCCCCGGTGTAGAAAAAGACGGAACCGCGTCTAGCCCCCTCTGCGTGAGCCGGAAGTGGGTAGCAAAGTGGAAATGGTTGCTTGGTTGTGTCATGTTAGGCCCAAGGAACACCATTGACAATGGTAGGGCCCACCTACTTGCAAGATTCCCCCCGTTACGTCAGATCCGGGAGTTTCGGGGTGTGAGCAGTCCTGGAACCCGCGAGAGAGAATCCGACGTCGGTGAGGCCCCGGCACAGAGAGTGATGGTATCTTTGGCACCCAACACCCATGATACAATCTAACACACATGGCATGGAAAAACATTGGTTTAGGTGGGATCCCGACGCTCCGGGTCCCCTCTCCGGAGATACACTAGCCCCGGTGTAGAAAAAGACGGAACCGGCGTCAGCCCCCTCTGCGTGAGCCGGAAGTGGGTAGCAAAGTGGAAATGGTTGCTTGGTTGTGTCATGTTAGGCCCAAGGAACACCATTGACAATGGTAGGGCCCACCTACTTGCAAGATTCCCCCCGTTACGTCAGATCCGGGAGTTTCGGGTGTGAGCAGTCCTGGAACCCGCGAGAGAGAATCCGACGTCGGTGAGGCCCCGGCACAGAGAGTGATGCTATCTTTGGCACCCAACACCCATGATACAATCTAACACACATGGCATGGCAAAACATTGGTTTAGGTGGGATCCCGACGCTCCGGGTCCCCTCTCCGGATACACTAGCCCCGGTGTAGAAAAAGACGGAACCGGCGTCTAGCCCCCTCTGCGTGAGCCGGAAGTGGGTAGCAAAGTGGAAATGGTTGCTTGGTTGTGTCATGTTAGGCCCAAGGAACACCCTTGACAATGGTAGGGCCCACCTACTTGCAAGATTCCCCCCGTTACGTCAGATCCGGGAGTTTCGGGGTGTGAGCAGTCCTGGAACCCGCGAGAGAGAATCCGACGTCGGTGAGGCCCCGGCACAGAGAGTGATGGTATCTTTGGCACCCAACACCCATGATACAATCTAACACACATGGCATGGCAAAACATTGGTTTAGGTGGGATCCCGACGCTCCGGGTCCCCTCTCCGGAGATACACTAGCCCGGTGTAGAAAAAGACGGAACCGCGTCAGCCCCCTCTGCGTGAGCCGGAAGTGGGTAGCAAAGTGGAAAGGTTGCTTGGTTGTGTCATGTTAGGCCCAAGGAACACCATTGACAATGGTAGGGCCCACCTACTTGCAAGATTCCCCCCGTTACGTCAGATCCGGGAGTTTCGGGGTGTGAGCAGTCCTGGAACCCGCGAGAGAGAATCCGACGTCGGTGAGGCCCCGGCACAGAGAGTGATGCTATCTTTGGCACCCAACACCCATGATACAATCTAACACACATGGCATGGCAAAACATTGGTTTAGGTGGGATCCCGACGCTCCGGGTCCCCTCTCCGGAGATACACTAGCCCCGGTGTAGAAAAAGACGGAACCGGCGTCTAGCCCCCTGCGTGAGCCGAAGTGGGTAGCAAAGTGGAAATGTTGCTTGGTTGTGTCATGTTAGGCCCAAGGAACACCATTGACAATGGTAGGGCCCACCTACTTGCAAGATTCCCCCCGTTACGTCAGATCCGGGAGTTTCGGGGTGTGAGCAGTCCTGGAACCCGCGAGAGAGAATCCGACGTCGGTGAGGCCCCGGCACAGAGAGTGATGGTATCTTTGGCACCCAACACCCATGATACAATCTAACACACATGGCATGGCAAAACCCGACGCTCCGGGTCCCCTCTTCGGAGATACACTAGCCCCGGTGTAGAAAAAGACGGAACCGGCGTCCAGCCCCCTCTGCGTGAGCCGGAAGTGGGTAGCAAAGTGGAAATGGTTGCTTGGTTGTGTCATGTTAGGCCCAAGGAACACCCTTGACAATGGTAGGGCCCACCTACTTGCAAGATTCCCCCGTTACGTCAGATCCGGGAGTTTCGGGGTGTGAGCAGTCCTGGAACCCGCGAGAGAGAATCCGACGTCGGTGAGGCCCCGGCACAGAGAGTGATGGTATCTTTGGCACCCAACACCCATGATACAATCTAACACACATGGCATGGCAAAACATTGGTTTAGGTGGGATCCCGACGCTCCGGGTCCCCTCTCCGGAGATACACTAGCCCCGGTGTAGAAAAAGACGGAACCGGCGTCTAGCCCCCTCTGCGTGAGCCGGAAGTGGGTAGCAAAGTGGAAATGGTTGCTTGGTTGTGTCATGTTAGGCCCAAGGAACACCCTTGACAATGGTAGGGCCCACCTACTTGCAAGATTCCCCCCGTTACGTCAGATCCGGGAGTTTCGGGGTGTGAGCAGTCCTGGAACCCGCGAGAGAGAATCCGACGTCGGTGAGGCCCCGGCACAGAGAGTGATGGTATCTTTGGCACCCAACACCCATGATACAATCTAACACACATGGCAATGGAAAACATTGGTTTAGGTGGGATCCCGACGCTCCGGGTCCCCTCTCCGGAGATACACTAGCCCCGGTGTAGAAAAAGACGGAACCGGCGTCTAGCCCCCTCTGCGTGAGCCGGAAGTGGGTAGCAAAGTGGAAATGGTTGCTTGGTTGTGTCATGTTAGGCCCAAGGAACACCCTTGACAATGGTAGGGCCCACCTACTTGCAAGATTCCCCCCGTTACGTCAGATCCGGGAGTTTCGGGGTGTGAGCAGTCCTGGAACCCGCGGGAGAGAATCCGACGTCGGTGAGGCCCCGGCACAGAGAGTGATGGTATCTTTGGCACCCAACACCCATGATACAATCTAACACACATGGCATGGCAAAACATTGGTTTAGGTGGGATCCCGACGCTCCGGGTCCCCTCTCCGGAGATACACTAGCCCGGTGTAGAAAAAGACGGAACCGGCGTCCAGCCCCCTCTGCGTGAGCCGGAAGTGGGTAGCAAAGTGGAAATGGTTGCTTGGTTGTGTCATGTTAGGCCCAAGGAACACCCTTGACAATGGTAGGGCCCACCTACTTGCAAGATTCCCCCCGTTACGTCAGATCCGGGAGTTTCGGGGTGTGAGCAGTCCTGGAACCCGCGAGAGAGAATCCGACGTCGGTGAGGCCCCGGCACAGAGAGTGATGGTATCTTTGGCACCCAACACCCATGATACAATCTAACACACATGGCATGGCAAAACATTGGTTTAGGTGGGATCCCGACGCTCCGGGTCCCCTCTCCGGAGATACACTAGCCCCGGTGTAGAAAAAGACGGAACCGGCGTCAGCCCCCCTGCGTGAGCCGGAAGTGGGTAGCAAAGTGGAAATGGTTGCTTGGTTGTGTCATGTTAGGCCCAAGGAACACCATTGACAATGGTAGGGCCCACCTACTTGCAAGATTCCCCCGTTACGTCAGATCTGGGAGTTTCGGGGTGTGAGCAGTCCTGGAACCCGCGAGAGAGAATCCGACGTCGGTGAGGCCCCGGCACAGAGAGTGATGCTATCTTTGGCACCCAACACCCATGATACAATCTAACACACATGGCATGGCAAAACATTGGTTTAGGTGGGATCCCGACGCTCCGGGTCCCCTCTCCGGAGATACACTAGCCCCGGTGTAGAAAAAGACGGAACCGGCGTCTAGCCCCCTCTGCGTGAGCCGGAAGTGGGTAGCAAAGTGGAAATGGTTGCTTGGTTGTGTCATGTTAGGCCCAAGGAACACCCTTGACAATGGTAGGGCCCACCTACTTGCAAGATTCCCCCCGTTACGTCAGATCCGGGAGTTTCGGGGTGTGAGCAGTCCTGGAACCCGCGAGAGAGAATCCGACGTCGGTGAGGCCCCGGCACAGAGAGTGATGGTATCTTTGGCACCCAACACCCATGATACAATCTAACACACATGGCATGGCAAAACATTGGTTTAGGTGGGATCCCGACGCTCCGGGTCCCCTCTCCGGAGATACACTAGCCCCGGTGTAGAAAAAGACGGAACCGGCGTCAGCCCCCTCTGCGTGAGCCGGAAGTGGGTAGCAAAGTGGAAATGGTTGCTTGGTTGTGTCATGTTAGGCCCAAGGAACACCATTGACAATGGTAGGGCCCACCTACTTGCAAGATTCCCCCGTTACGTCAGATCCGGGAGTTTCGGGGTGTGAGCAGTCCTGGAACCCGCGAGAGAGAATCCGACGTCGGTGAGGCCCCGGCACAGAGAGTGATGGTATCTTTGGCACCCAACACCCATGATACAATCTAACACACATGGCATGGCAAAACATTGGTTTAGGTGGGATCCCGACGCTCCGGGTCCCCTCTCCGGAGATACACTAGCCCCGGTGTAGAAAAAGACGGAACCGGCGTCTAGCCCCCTCTGCGTGAGCCGGAAGTGGGTAGCAAAGTGGAAATGGTTGCTTGGTTGTGTCATGTTAGGCCCAAGGAACACCATTGACAATGGTAGGGCCCACCTACTTGCAAGATTCCCCCCGTTACGTCAGATCCGGGAGTTTCGGGGTGTGAGCAGTCCTGGAACCCGCGAGAGAGAATCCGACGTCGGTGAGGCCCCGGCACAGAGAGTGATGGTATCTTTGGCACCCAACACCCATGATACAATCTAACACACATGGCATGGCAAAACATTGGTTTAGGTGGGATCCCGACGCTCCGGGTCCCCTCTCCGGAGATACACTAGCCCCGGTGTAGAAAAAGACGGAACCGGCGTCCAGCCCCCTCTGCGTGAGCCGGAAGTGGGTAGCAATGTGGAAATGGTTTCTTGGTTGTGTCATGTTAGGCCCAAGGAACACCATTGACAATGGTAGGGCCCACCTACTTGCAAGATTCCCCCCGTTACGTCAGATCCGGGAGTTTCGGGGTGTGAGCAGTCCTGGAACCCGCGAGAGAGAATCCGACGTCGGTGAGGCCCCGGCACAGAGAGTGATGCTATCTTTGGCACCCAACACCCATGATACAATCTAACACACATGGCATGGCAAAACATTGGTTTAGGTGGGATCCCGACGCTCCGGGTCCCCTCTCCGGAGATACACTAGCCCCGGTGTAGAAAAAGACGGAACCTGCGTCTAGCCCCCTCTGCGTGAGCCGGAAGTGGGTAGCAAAGTGGAAATGGTTGCTTGGTTGTGTCATTTAGGCCCAAGGAACACCCTTGACAATGGTAGGGCCCACCTACTTGCAAGATTCCCCCCGTTACGTCAGATCCGGGAGTTTCGGGGTGTGAGCAGTCCTGGAACCCGCGAGAGAGAATCCGACGTCGGTGAGGCCCCGGCACAGAGAGTGATGGTATCTTTGGCACCCAACACCCATGATACAATCTAACACACATGGCATGGCAAAACATTGGTTTAGGTGGGATCCCGACGCTCCGGGTCCCCTCTCCGGAGATACACTAGCCCCGGTGTAGAAAAAGACGGAACCGCGTCGCCCCCTCTGCGTGAGCCGAAGTGGGTAGCAAAGTGGAAATGGTTGCTTGGTTGTGTCATGTTAGGCCCAAGGAACACCCTTGACAATGGTAGGGCCCACCTACTTGCAAGATTCCCCCCGTTACGTCAGATCCGGGAGTTTCGGGTGTGAGCAGTCCTGGAACCCGCGAGAGAGAATCCGACGTCGGTGAGGCCCCGGCACAGAGAGTGATGCTATCTTTGGCACCCAACACCCATGATACAATCTAACACACATGGCATGGCAAAACATTGGTTTAGGTGGGATCCCGACGCTCCGGGTCCCCTCTCCGGAGATACACTAGCCCCGGTGTAGAAAAAGACGGAACCGGCGTCTAGCCCCCTCTGCGTGAGCCGGAAGTGGGTAGCAAAGTGGAAATGGTTGCTTGGTTGTGTCATGTTAGGCCCAAGGAACACCATTGACAATGGTAGGGCCCACCTACTTGCAAGATTCCCCCCGTTACGTCAGATCCGGGAGTTTCGGGGTGTGAGCAGTCCTGGAACCCGCGAGAGAGAATCCGACGTCGGTGAGGCCCCGGCACAGAGAGTGATGGTATCTTTGGCACCCAACACCCATGATACAATCTAACACACATGGCATGGCAAAACATTGGTTTAGGTGGGATCCCGACGCTCCGGGTCCCCTCTCCGGAGATACACTAGCCCCGGTGTAGAAAAAGACGGAACCGGCGTCTAGCCCCCTCTGCGTGAGCCGGAAGTGGGTAGCAAAGTGGAAATGGTTGCTTGGTTGTCATGTTAGGCCCAAGGAACACCATTGACAATGGTAGGGCCCACCTACTTGCAAGATTCCCCCCGTTACGTCAGATCCGGGAGTTTCGGGGTGTGAGCAGTCCTGGAACCCGCGAGAGAGAATCCGACGTCGGTGAGGCCCCGGCACAGAGAGTGATGCTATCTTTGGCACCCAACACCCATGATACAATCTAACACACATGGCATGGCAAAACATTGGTTTAGGTGGGATCCCGACGCTCCGGGTCCCCTCTCCGGAGATACACTAGCCCCGGTGTAGAAAAAGACGGAACCGGCGTCCAGCCCCCTCTGCGTGAGCCGGAAGTGGGTAGCAAAGTGGAAATGGTTGCTTGGTTGTGTCATGTTAGGCCCAAGGAACACCATTGACAATGGTAGGCCCACCTACTTGCAAGATTCCCCCCGTTACGTCAGATCCGGGAGTTTCGGGGTGTGAGCAGTCCTGGAACCCGCGAGAGAGAATCCGACGTCGGTGAGGCCCCGGCACAGAGAGTGATGGTATCTTTGGCACCCAACACCCATGATACAATCTAACACACATGGCATGGCAAAACATTGGTTTAGGTGGGATCCCGACGCTCCGGGTCCCCTCTCCGGAGATACACTAGCCCCGGTGTAGAAAAAGACGGAACCGGCGTCCAGCCCCTCTGCGTGAGCCGGAAGTGGGTAGCAAAGTGGAAATGTTGCTTGGTTGTGTCATGTTAGGCCCAAGGAACACCATTGACAATGGTAGGGCCCACCTACTTGCAAGATTCCCCCCGTTACGTCAGATCCGGGAGTTTCGGGTGTGAGCAGTCCTGGAACCCGCGAGAGAGAATCCGACGTCGGTGAGGCCCCGGCACAGAGAGTGATGGTATCTTTGGCACCCAACACCCATGATACAATCTAACACACATGGCATGGCAAAACATTGGTTTAGGTGGGATCCCGACGCTCCGGGTCCCCTCTCCGGAGATACACTAGCCCCGGTGTAGAAAAAGACGGAACCGGCGTCTAGCCCCCTCTGCGTGAGCCGGAAGTGGGTAGCAAAGTGGAAATGTTGCTTGGTTGTGTCATGTTAGGCCCAAGGAACACCATTGACAATGGTAGGGCCCACCTACTTGCAAGATTCCCCCCGTTACGTCAGATCCGGGAGTTTCGGGGTGTGAGCAGTCCTGGAACCCGCGAGAGAGAATCCGACGTCGGTGAGGCCCCGGCACAGAGAGTGATGGTATCTTTGGCACCCAACACCCATGATACAATCTAACACACATGGCATGGCAAAAACATTGTTTAGGTGGGATCCCGACGCTCCGGGTCCCCTCTCCGGAGATACACTAGCCCCGGTGTAGAAAAAGACGGAACCGGCGTCTAGCCCCCTCTGCGTGAGCCGGAAGTGGGTAGCAAAGTGGAAATGGTTGCTTGGTTGTGTCATGTTAGGCCCAAGGAACACCATTGACAATGGTAGGGCCCACCTACTTGCAAGATTCCCCCCGTTACGTCAGATCCGGGAGTTTCGGGGTGTGAGCAGTCCTGGAACCCGCGAGAGAGAATCCGACGTCGGTGAGGCCCCGGCACAGAGAGTGATGCTATCTTTGGCACCCAACACCCATGATACAATCTAACACACATGGCATGGCAAAACATTGGTTTAGGTGGGATCCCGACGCTCCGGGTCCCCTCTCCGGAGATACACTAGCCCCGGTGTAGAAAAAGACGGAACCGGCGTCTAGCCCCCTCTGCGTGAGCCGGAAGTGGGTAGCAAAGTGGAAATGGTTGCTTGGTTGTGTCATGTTAGGCCCAAGGAACACCCTTGACAATGGTAGGGCCCACCTACTTGCAAGATTCCCCCCGTTACGTCAGATCCGGGAGTTTCGGGTGTGAGCAGTCCTGGAACCCGCGAGAGAGAATCCGACGTCGGTGAGGCCCCGGCACAGAGAGTGATGGTATCTTTGGCACCCAACACCCATGATACAATCTAACACACATGGCATGGCAAAACATTGGTTTAGGTGGGATCCCGACGCTCCGGGTCCCCTCTCCGGAGATACACTAGCCCCGGTGTAGAAAAAGACGGAACCGGCGTCTAGCCCCCTCTGCGTGAGCCGGAAGTGGGTAGCAAAGTGGAAATGTTGCTTGTTGTGTCATGTTAGGCCCAAGGAACACCATTGACAATGGTAGGGCCCACCTACTTGCAAGATTCCCCCCGTTACGTCAGATCCGGGAGTTTCGGGGTGTGAGCAGTCCTGGAACCCGCGAGAGAGAATCCGACGTCGGTGAGGCCCCGGCACAGAGAGTGATGCTATCTTTGGCACCCAACACCCATGATACAATCTAACACACATGGCATGGCAAAACATTGGTTTAGGTGGGATCCCGACGCTCCGGGTCCCCTCTCCGGAGATACACTAGCCCCGGTGTAGAAAAAGACGGAACCGCGTCTAGCCCCCTCTGCGTGAGCCGGAAGTGGGTAGCAAAGTGGAAAGTTGCTTGGTTGTGTCATTTAGGCCCAAGGAACACCCTTGACAATGGTAGGGCCCACCTACTTGCAAGATTCCCCCCGTTACGTCAGATCCGGGAGTTTCGGGGTGTGAGCAGTCCTGGAACCCGCGAGAGAGAATCCGACGTCGGTGAGGCCCCGGCACAGAGAGTGATGCTATCTTTGGCACCCAACACCCATGATACAATCTAACACACATGGCATGGCAAAACATTGGTTTAGGTGGGATCCCGACGCTCCGGGTCCCCTCTCCGGAGATACACTAGCCCCGGTGTAGAAAAAGACGGAACCGCGTCTAGCCCCTCTGCGTGAGCCGGAAGTGGGTAGCAAAGTGGAAATGTTGCTTGGTTGTGTCATGTTAGGCCCAAGGAACACCATTGACAATGGTAGGGCCCACCTACTTGCAAGATTCCCCCCGTTACGTCAGATCCGGGAGTTTCGGGTGTGAGCAGTCCTGGAACCCGCGAGAGAATCCGACGTCGGTGAGGCCCCGGCACAGAGAGTGATGGTATCTTTGGCACCCAACACCCATGATACAATCTAACACACATGGCATGGCAAAACATTGTTTAGGTGGGATCCCGACGCTCCGGGTCCCCTCTCCGGAGATACACTAGCCCCGGTGTAGAAAAAGACGGAACCGGCGTCTAGCCCCCTCTGCGTGAGCCGGAAGTGGGTAGCAAAGTGGAACTAGTTGCTTGGTTGTGTCATGTTAGGCCCAAGGAACACCATTGACAATGGTAGGGCCCACCTACTTGCAAGATTCCCCCCGTTACGTCAGATCCGGGAGTTTCGGGGTGTGAGCAGTCCTGGAACCCGCGAGAGAGAATCCGACGTCGGTGAGGCCCCGGCACAGAGAGTGATGCTATCTTTGGCACCCAACACCCATGATACAATCTAACACACATGGCATGGCAAAACATTGGTTTAGGTGGGATCCCGACGCTCCGGGTCCCCTCTCCGGAGATACACTAGCCCCGGTGTAGAAAAAGAAACCGTCTAGCCCCCTCTGCGTGAGCCGGAAGTGGGTAGCAAAGTGGAAAGTTGCTTGGTTGTGTCATGTTAGCCCAAGGAACACCCTTGACAATGGTAGGGCCCACCTACTTGCAAGATTCCCCCGTTACGTCAGATCCGGGTTTCGGGGTGTGAGCAGTCCTGGAACCCGCGAGAGAGAATCCGACGTCGGTGAGGCCCCGCACAGAGAGTGATGGTATCTTTGGCACCCAACACCCATGATACAATCTAACACACATGGCATGGCAAAACATTGGTTTAGGTGGGATCCCGACGCTCCGGGTCCCCTCTCCGGAGATACACTAGCCCCGGTGTAGAAAAAGACGGAACCGGCGTCCAGCCCCCTCTGCGTGAGCCGGAAGTGGGTAGCAAAGTGGAAATGTTGCTTGGTTGTGTCATGTTAGGCCCAAGGAACACCATTGACAATGGTAGGGCCCACCTACTTGCAAGATTCCCCCCGTACGTCAGATCCGGGAGTTTCGGGTGTGAGCAGTCCTGGAACCCGCGAGAGAGAATCCGACGTCGGTGAGGCCCCGGCACAGAGAGTGATGGTATCTTTGGCACCCAACACCCATGATACAATCTAACACACATGGCATGGCAAAACATTGGTTTAGGTGGGATCCCGACGCTCCGGGTCCCCTCTCCGGAGATACACTAGCCCCGGTGTAGAAAAGACGGAACCGGCGTCTAGCCCCCTCTGCGTGAGCCGGAAGTGGGTAGCAAAGTGGAAATGGTTGCTTGGTTGTGTCATGTTAGGCCCAAGGAACACCATTGACAATGGTAGGGCCCACCTACTTGCAAGATTCCCCCGTTACGTCAGATCCGGGAGTTTCGGGGTGTGAGCAGTCCTGGAACCCGCGAGAGAGAATCCGACGTCGGTGAGGCCCCGGCACAGAGAGTGATGGTATCTTTGGCACCCAACACCCATGATACAATCTAACACACATGGCATGGCAAAACATTGGTTTAGGTGGGATCCCGACGCTCCGGTCCCCTCTCCGGAGATACACTAGCCCCGGTGTAGAAAAAGACGGAACCGCGTCTAGCCCCCTCTGCGTGAGCCGGAAGTGGGTAGCAAAGTGGAAATGGTTGCTTGGTTGTGTCATGTTAGGCCCAAGGAACACCTTGACAATGTTAGGGCCCACCTACTTGCAAGATTCCCCCGTTACGTCAGATCCGGGAGTTTCGGGGTGTGAGCAGTCCTGGAACCCGCGAGAGAGAATCCGACGTCGGTGAGGCCCCGGCACAGAGAGTGATGGTATCTTTGGCACCCAACACCCATGATACAATCTAACACACATGGCATGGCAAAACATTGGTTTAGGTGGGATCCCGACGCTCCGGGTCCCCTCTCCGAGATACACTAGCCCCGGTGTAGAAAAAGACGGAACCGCGTCTAGCCCCCTCTGCGTGAGCCGGAAGTGGGTAGCAAAGTGGAAATGTTGCTTGGTTGTGTCATGTTAGGCCCAAGGAACACCCTTGACAATGGTAGGGCCCACCTACTTGCAAGATTCCCCCCGTTACGTCAGATCCGGGAGTTTCGGGGTGTGAGCAGTCCTGGAACCCGAGAGAGAATCCGACGTCGGTGAGGCCCCGGCACAGAGAGTGATGGTATCTTTGGCACCCAACACCCATGATACAATCTAACACACATGGCATGGCAAAACATTGGTTTAGGTGGGATCCCGACGCTCCGGGTCCCCCTCTCCGGAGATACACTAGCCCCGGTGTAGAAAAAGACGGAACCGCGTCTAGCCCCCTCTGCGTGAGCCGGAAGTGGGTAGCAAAGTGGAAAGTTGCTTGGTTGTGTCATGTTAGGCCCAAGGAACACCTTGACAATGGTAGGGCCCACCTACTTGCAAGATTCCCCCCGTTACGTCAGATCGGGAGTTTCGGGTGTGAGCAGTCCTGGAACCCGCGAGAGAGAATCCGACGTCGGTGAGGCCCCGGCACAGAGAGTGATGGTATCTTTGGCACCCAACACCCATGATACAATCTAACACATGGCATGGCAAAACATTGGTTTAGGTGGGATCCGACGCTCCGGGTCCCCTCTCCGGAGATACACTAGCCCCGGTGTAGAAAAAGACGGAACCGGCGTCTAGCCCCCTCTGCGTGAGCCGGAAGTGGGTAGCAAAGTGGAAAGTTGCTTGGTTGTGTCATGTTAGGCCCAAGGAACACCTTGACAATGGTAGGGCCCACCTACTTGCAAGATTCCCCCCGTTACGTCAGATCCGGGAGTTTCGGGGTGTGAGCAGTCCTGGAACCCGCGAGAGAGAATCCGACGTCGGTGAGGCCCCGGCACAGAGAGTGATGGTATCTTTGGCACCCAACACCCATGATACAATCTAACACATGGCATGGCAAAACATTGGTTTAGGTGGGATCCCGACGCTCCGGGTCCCCTCTCCGGAGATACACTAGCCCCGGTGTAGAAAAAACGGGAACCGGCGTCTAGCCCCCTCTGCGTGAGCCGGAAGTGGGTAGCAAAGTGGAAAGTTGCTTGGTTGTGTCATGTTAGGCCCAAGGAACACCTTGACAATGGTAGGGCCCACCTACTTGCAAGATTCCCCCCGTTACGTCAGATCCGGGAGTTTCGGGGTGTGCAGTCCTGGAACCCGCGAGAGAGAATCCGACGTCGGTGAGGCCCCGGCACAGAGAGTGATGGTATCTTTGGCACCCAACACCCATGATACAATCTAACACACATGGCATGGCAAAACATTGGTTTAGGTGGGATCCCGACGCTCCGGGTCCCCTCTCCGGAGATACACTAGCCCCGGTGTAGAAAAAGACGGAACCGGCGTCTAGCCCCCTCTGCGTGAGCCGGAAGTGGGTAGCAAAGTGGAAAGTTGCTTGGTTGTGTCATGTTAGGCCCAAGGAACACCCTTGACAATGGTAGGGCCCACCTACTTGCAAGATCCCCCCGTTACGTCAGATCCGGGAGTTTCGGGGTGTGAGCAGTCCTGGAACCCGCGAGAGAGAATCCGACGTCGGTGAGGCCCCGGCACAGAGAGTGATGGTATCTTTGGCACCCAACACCCATGATACAATCTAACACACATGGCATGGCAAAACATTGGTTTAGGTGGGATCCCGACGCTCCGGGTCCCCTCTCCGGAGATACACTAGCCCCGGTGTAGAAAAAGACGGAACCGGCGTCTAGCCCCCTCTGCGTGAGCCGGAAGTGGGTAGCAAAGTGGAAATGGTTGCTTGGTTGTGTCATGTTAGGCCCAAGGAACACCCTTGACAATGGTAGGGCCCACCTACTTGCAAGATTCCCCCCGTTACGTCAGATCCGGGAGTTTCGGGGTGTGAGCAGTCCTGGAACCCGCGAGAGAGAATCCGACGTCGGTGAGGCCCCGGCACAGAGAGTGATGGTATCTTTGGCACCCAACACCCATGATACAATCTAACACACATGGCATGGCAAAAACATTGGTTTAGGTGGGATCCCGACGCTCCGGGTCCCCTCTCCGGAGATACACTAGCCCCGGTGTAGAAAAAGACGGAACCGGCGTCTAGCCCCTCTGCGTGAGCCGGAAGTGGGTAGCAAAGTGGAAAAGTTGCTTGGTTGTGTCATGTTAGGCCCAAGGAACACCCTTGACAATGGTAGGGCCCACCTACTTGCAAGATTCCCCGTTACGTCAGATGGGAGTTTCGGGGTGTGAGCAGTCCTGGAACCCGCGAGAGAGAATCCGACGTCGGTGAGGCCCCGGCACAGAGAGTGATGGTATCTTTGGCACCCAACACCCATGATACAATCTAACACACATGGCATGGCAAAACATTGGTTTAGGTGGGATCCCGACGCTCCGGGTCCCCTCTCCGGAGATACACTAGCCCGGTGTAGAAAAAGACGGAACCGGCGTCTAGCCCCCTCTGCGTGAGCCGGAAGTGGGTAGCAAAGTGGAAAGTTGCTTGGTTGTGTCATGTTAGGCCCAAGGAACACCCTTGACAATGGTAGGGCCCACCTACTTGCAAGATTCCCCCCGTTACGTCAGATCCGGGAGTTTCGGGGTGTGAGCAGTCCTGGAACCCGGAGAGAATCCGACGTCGGTGAGGCCCCGGCACAGAGAGTGATGGTATCTTTGGCACCCAACACCCATGATACAATCTAACACACATGGCATGGCAAAACATTGGTTTAGGTGGGATCCCGACGCTCCGGGTCCCCTCTCCGGAGATACACTAGCCCCGGTGTAGAAAAAGACGGAACCGGCGTCCAGCCCCTCTGCGTGAGCCGGAAGTGGGTAGCAAAGTGGAAATGGTTGCTTGGTTGTGTCATGTTAGGCCCAAGGAACACCCTTGACAATGGTAGGGCCCACCTACTTGCAAGATTCCCCCGTTACGTCAGATCCGGGAGTTTCGGGGTGTGAGCAGTCCTGGAACCCGCGAGAGAGAATCCGACGTCGGTGAGGCCCCGGCACAGAGAGTGATGGTATCTTTGGCACCCAACACCCATGATACAATCTAAACACATGGCATGGCAAAACATTGGTTTAGGTGGGATCCCGACGCTCCGGGTCCCCTCTCCGGAGATACACTAGCCCCGGTGTAGAAAAAGACGGAACCGGCGTCTAGCCCCCTCTGCGTGAGCGGAAGTGGGTAGCAAAGTGGAAAGTTGCTTGGTTGTGTCATGTTAGGCCCAAGGAACCCTTGACAATGGTAGGGCCCACCTACTTGCAAGATTCCCCCCGTTACGTCAGATCCGGGAGTTTCGGGGTGTGAGCAGTCCTGGAACCCGCGAGAGAGAATCCGACGTCGGTGAGGCCCCGGCACAGAGAGTGATGGTATCTTTGGCACCCAACACCCATGATACAATCTAAACACATGGCATGGAAACATTGGTTTAGGTGGGATCCCGACGCTCCGGGTCCCCTCTCCGGAGATACACTAGCCCCGGTGTAGAAAAAGACGGAACCGGCGTCCAGCCCCTCTGCGTGAGCCGGAAGTGGGTAGCAAAGTGGAAAAGTTGCTTGGTTGTGTCATGTTAGGCCCAAGGAACACCCTTGACAATGGTAGGGCCCACCTACTTGCAAGATTCCCCCCGTTACGTCAGATCCGGGAGTTTCGGGGTGTGAGCAGTCCTGGAACCCGCGAGAGAGAATCCGACGTCGGTGAGGCCCCGGCACAGAGAGTGATGGTATCTTTGGCACCCAACCATGATACAATCTAACACATGGCATGGCAAAACATTGGTTTAGGTGGGATCCCGACGCTCCGGGTCCCCTCTCCGGAGATACACTAGCCCCGGTGTAGAAAAAGACGGAACCGGCGTCTAGCCCCCTCTGCGTGAGCCGGAAGTGGGTAGCAAAGTGGAAAGTTGCTTGGTTGTGTCATGTTAGGCCCAAGGAACACCTTGACAATGGTAGGGCCCACCTACTTGCAAGATTCCCCCGTTACGTCAGATCCGGGAGTTTCGGGGTGTGAGCAGTCCTGGAACCCGCGAGAGAGAATCCGACGTCGGTGAGGCCCCGGCACAGAGAGTGATGGTATCTTTGGCACCCAACACCCATGATACAATCTAACACACATGGCATGGCAAAACATTGGTTTAGGTGGGATCCCGACGCTCCGGGTCCCCTCTCCGGAGATACACTAGCCCCGGTGTAGAAAAAGACGGAACCGGCGTCCAGCCCCCTCTGCGTGAGCCGGAAGTGGGTAGCAAAGTGGAAATGGTTGCTTGGTTGTGTCATGTTAGGCCCAAGGAACACCTTGACAATGGTAGGGCCCACCTACTTGCAAGATTCCCCCCGTTACGTCAGATCCGGGAGTTTCGGGTGTGAGCAGTCCTGGAACCCGCGAGAGAGAATCCGACGTCGGTGAGGCCCCGGCACAGAGAGTGATGGTATCTTTGGCACCCAACACCCATGATACAATCTAACACACATGGCATGGCAAAACATTGGTTTAGGTGGGATCCCGACGCTCCGGGTCCCCTCTCCGGAGATACACTAGCCCCGGTGTAGAAAAAGACGGAACCGGCGTCTAGCCCCCTCTGCGTGAGCCGGAAGTGGGTAGCAAAGTGGAAAGTTGCTTGGTTGTGTCATGTTAGGCCCAAGGAACACCTTGACAATGGTAGGGCCCACCTACTTGCAAGATTCCCCCGTTACGTCAGATCCGGGAGTTTCGGGGTGTGAGCAGTCCTGGAACCCGCGAGAGAGAATCCGACGTCGGTGAGGCCCCGGCACAGAGAGTGATGGTATCTTTGGCACCCAACACCCATGATACAATCTAACACACATGGCATGGCAAAACATTGGTTTAGGTGGGATCCCGACGCTCCGGGTCCCCTCTCCGGAGATACACTAGCCCCGGTGTAGAAAAAGACGGAACCGGCGTCTAGCCCCCTCTGCGTGAGCCGGAAGTGGGTAGCAAAGTGGAAAGTTGCTTGGTTGTGTCATGTTAGGCCCAAGGAACACCTTGACAATGGTAGGGCCCACCTACTTGCAAGATTCCCCCCGTTACGTCAGATCCGGGAGTTTCGGGGTGTGAGCAGTCCTGGAACCCGCGAGAGAGAATCCGACGTCGGTGAGGCCCCGGCACAGAGAGTGATGGTATCTTTGGCACCCAACACCCATGATACAATCTAACACACATGGCATGGCAAAACATTGGTTTAGGTGGGATCCCGACGCTCCGGGTCCCCTCTCCGGAGATACACTAGCCCCGGTGTAGAAAAAGACGGAACCGGCGTCTAGCCCCCTCTGCGTGAGCCGGAAGTGGGTAGCAAAGTGGAAAGTTGCTTGGTTGTGTCATGTTAGGCCCAAGGAACACCCTTGACAATGGTAGGGCCACCTACTTGCAAGATTCCCCCCGTTACGTCAGATCCGGGAGTTTCGGGGTGTGAGCAGTCCTGGAACCCGCGAGAGAGAATCCGACGTCGGTGAGGCCCCGGCACAGAGAGTGATGGTATCTTTGGCACCCAACACCCATGATACAATCTAACACACATGGCATGGCAAAAATTGGTTTAGGTGGGATCCGACGCTCCGGGTCCCCTCTCCGGAGATACACTAGCCCCGGTGTAGAAAAAAAACGGAACCGGCGTAGCCCCCTCTGCGTGAGCCGGAAGTGGGTAGCAAAGTGGAAAGTTGCTTGGTTGTGTCATGTTAGGCCCAAGGAACACCTTGACAATGGTAGGGCCCACCTACTTGCAAGATTCCCCCCGTTACGTCAGATCCGGGAGTTTCGGGGTGTGAGCAGTCCTGGAACCCGCGAGAGAGAATCCGACGTCGGTGAGGCCCCGGCACAGAGAGTGATGGTATCTTTGGCACCCAACACCCATGATACAATCTAACACACATGGCATGGCAAAACATTGGTTTAGGTGGGATCCCGACGCTCCGGGTCCCCTCTCCGGAGATACACTAGCCCCGGTGTAGAAAAAGACGGAACCGGCGTCCAGCCCCCTCTGCGTGAGCCGGAAGTGGGTAGCAAAGTGGAAAGTTGCTTGGTTGTGTCATGTTAGGCCCAAGGAACACCTTGACAATGGTAGGGCCCACCTACTTGCAAGATTCCCCCCGTTACGTCAGATCCGGGAGTTTCGGGGTGTGAGCAGTCCTGGAACCCGCGAGAGAGAATCCGACGTCGGTGAGGCCCCGGCACAGAGAGTGATGGTATCTTTGGCACCAACACCCATGATACAATCTACACACATGGCATGGCAAAACATTGGTTTAGGTGGGATCCCGACGCTCCGGGTCCCCTCTCCGGAGATACACTAGCCCCGGTGTAGAAAAAGACGGAACCGGGCTAGCCCCTCTGCGTGAGCCGGAAGTGGGTAGCAAAGTGGAAAGTTGCTTGGTTGTGTCATGTTAGGCCCAAGGAACACCCTTGACAATGGTAGGGCCCACCTACTTGCAAGATTCCCCCGTTACGTCAGATCCGGGAGTTTCGGGGTGTGAGCAGTCCTGGAACCCGCGAGAGAGAATCCGACGTCGGTGAGGCCCCGGCACAGAGAGTGATGGTATCTTTGGCACCCAACACCCATGATACAATCTAACACACATGGCATGGCAAAACATTGGTTTAGGTGGGATCCCGACGCTCCGGGTCCCCTCTCCGGAGATACACTAGCCCCGGTGTAGAAAAAGACGGAACCGGCGTCAGCCCCCTCTGCGTGAGCCGGAAGTGGGTAGCAAAGTGGAACTAGTTGCTTGGTTGTGTCATGTTAGGCCCAAGGAACACCTTGACAATGGTAGGGCCCACCTACTTGCAAGATTCCCCCCGTTACGTCAGATCCGGGAGTTTCGGGGTGTGAGCAGTCCTGGAACCCGCGAGAGAGAATCCGACGTCGGTGAGGCCCCGGCACAGAGAGTGATGGTATCTTTGGCACCCAACACCCATGATACAATCTAACACACATGGCATGGCAAACATTGGTTTAGGTGGGATCCCGACGCTCCGGGTCCCCTCTCCGGAGATACACTAGCCCCGGTGTGTAGAAAAAGACGGAACCGGCGTCTAGCCCCTCTGCGTGAGCCGGAAGTGGGTAGCAAAGTGGAAATGGTTGCTTGGTTGTGTCATGTTAGGCCCAAGGAACACCTTGACAATGGTAGGGCCCACCTACTTGCAAGATTCCCCCGTTACGTCAGATCCGGGAGTTTCGGGGTGTGAGCAGTCCTGGAACCCGCGAGAGAGAATCCGACGTCGGTGAGGCCCCGGCACAGAGAGTGATGGTATCTTTGGCACCCAACACCCATGATACAATCTAACACATGGCATGGCAAAACATTGGTTTAGGTGGGATCCCGACGCTCCGGGTCCCCTCTCCGGAGATACACTAGCCCCGGTGTAGAAAAAGACGGAACCGGCGTCTAGCCCCCTCTGCGTGAGCCGGAAGTGGGTAGCAAAGTGGAACTAGTTGCTTGGTTGTGTCATGTTAGGCCCAAGGAACACCATTGACAATGGTAGGGCCCACCTACTTGCAAGATTCCCCCGTTACGTCAGATCCGGGAGTTTCGGGGTGTGAGCAGTCCTGGAACCCGCGAGAGAGAATCCGACGTCGGTGAGGCCCCGGCACAGAGAGTGATGGTATCTTTGGCACCCAACACCCATGATACAATCTAACACACATGGCATGGCAAAACATTGGTTTAGGTGGGATCCCGACGCTCCGGGTCCCCTCTCCGGAGATACACTAGCCCGGTGTAGAAAAAGACGGAACCGGCGTCTAGCCCTCTGCGTGAGCCGGAAGTGGGTAGCAAAGTGGAAAGTTGCTTGGTTGTGTCATGTTAGGCCCAAGGAACACCTTGACAATGGTAGGGCCCACCTACTTGCAAGATTCCCCCGTTACGTCAGATCCGGGAGTTTCGGGGTGTGAGCAGTCCTGGAACCCGCGAGAGAGAATCCGACGTCGGTGAGGCCCCGGCACAGAGAGTGATGGTATCTTTGGCACCCAACACCCATGATACAATCTAACACACATGGCATGGCAAAACATTGGTTTAGGTGGGATCCCGACGCTCCGGGTCCCCTCTCCGGAGATACACTAGCCCCGGTGTAGAAAAAGACGGAACCTGCGTCTAGCCCCCTCTGCGTGAGCCGGAAGTGGGTAGCAAAGTGGAAAGTTGCTTGGTTGTGTCATGTTAGGCCCAAGGAACACCTTGACAATGGTAGGGCCCACCTACTTGCAAGATTCCCCCCGTTACGTCAGATCCGGGAGTTTCGGGGTGTGAGCAGTCCTGGAACCCGCGAGAGAGAATCCGACGTCGGTGAGGCCCCGGCACAGAGAGTGATGGTATCTTTGGCACCCAACACCCATGATACAATCTAACACACATGGCATGGCAAAACATTGGTTTAGGTGGGATCCCGACGCTCCGGGTCCCCTCTCCGGAGATACACTAGCCCCGGTGTAGAAAAAGACGGAACCGGCGTCCAGCCCCCTCTGCGTGAGCCGGAAGTGGGTAGCAAAGTGGAAAGTTGCTTGGTTGTGTCATGTTAGGCCCAAGGAACACCCTTGACAATGGTAGGGCCCACCTACTTGCAAGATTCCCCCCGTTACGTCAGATCCGGGAGTTTCGGGGTGTGAGCAGTCCTGGAACCCGCGAGAGAGAATCCGACGTCGGTGAGGCCCCGGCACAGAGAGTGATGGTATCTTTGGCACCCAACACCCATGATACAATCTAACACACATGGCATGGCAAACATTGGTTTAGGTGGGATCCCGACGCTCCGGGTCCCTCTCCGGAGATACACTAGCCCCGGTGTAGAAAAAGACGGAACCGGCGTCTAGCCCCCTCTGCGTGAGCCGGAAGTGGGTAGCAAAGTGGAAACTAGTTGCTTGGTTGTGTCATGTTAGGCCCAAGGAACACCCTTGACAATGGTAGGGCCCACCTACTTGCAAGATTCCCCCCGTTACGTCAGATCCGGGAGTTTCGGGGTGTGAGCAGTCCTGGAACCGCGAGAGA